>CM060846.1:144867597-145175097 GCA_030762175.1 Metallyticus violacea | reverse complement strand
AGCTGTCACATGGAGGTAGATAGCAGTAAAACAATCGGATGAGCAACGGCTGCGGCGTTTCCGTCAACAGCGAAAAAGCACTGATCCAACAAATGTTGTTTGTTGTAACAGATAAAGTATAAAGAGAACTCCATTTTTAGCTATCATACTATTTTCAGATGAATAAAGAAACCTGAGGAAGACCCGTTCTATTTTACAAAAACGTCATTTCTGTCATTAATTACATATCAGTTTAGGACAGAATAAAATCTCAGTAGTGTATTATCGAAATGGTCAGTATCAATGTAATGGTGTAGGTTTAGTGTGAGTTCAAAATTCATACTGTTTAATTACGATGACTATCCTATCGAATGTTAAGCATTGAGTAATTGTTTATTTCTACAGATAGATTGCTCGTAATTTTTGTTTTTTACGGATGCCAAGGCAAAGTCTACGTTTCTTCTTTGAAATTAAATGAAATCTTTACCATTCTGAAAAAAATACATCTGACGGTGAATCATTTATCAGCTAATTGTATGAATATGTCCTCCCATTTATTCATAATATTGGGGGAATAAATTATAAGGCAATGTAAGTAAACATGAAATAGATATATTCAAATAGTAATAACAACCAGAAATTTAAACTACGCTTTTAAATATGTTGTCAATGTGTGCATTTTATTCGCATTATAACACATAATTGAAACTTTCGGAATCGTAAAAATCAAATCAATGATAATAATTGATTGATTGAGGTTGCAGTGGGGAATAATGCACTTCGACAGTTTAGTCACAAGGGCCTTTTGTCCCACTCCTTTAATACTAACTTTGTAGTATCAGATCTAGAACTTTAGTGAGCTCTAGATTCGCACTTACAAATTTAGGAATTACACCTTCTAAAGATTTGTATCCTAATAGCGGCGTTCTTTGTCTTTTCAGAGTTTTACAATCTAGTAAGACATGTTTCATCAGACTGTTCACCTAGACGATGTATGGATTTAAATGGCCTAACATCCATAAGTGTTTCCGGAATAGCCATTTCCAATTTCCAGTTTTTTTTTCTTTCCTTTCTTTTCCCTACATACTAGATCCTTATCCAGGGTGCTATCAAATGCTTTAATAAGAATATTACCCAGTTCTTGATCAGAAAAGTTCTTGCGTTTTATTTTATCTTTCTTTTCTCACCGATAAACTCCTGTTCTAGCAGTTTTCTTGCTAATGTTACAGAAAAGTTGAGGGTCTATGAAATCAATCTTCGTTTCTTCTTTTGCCGATTTTTCTTTGACTCATTACGTTCCATGTCATAATGTTCAGGTTCCCAACCCGTTCTAATTGATTCTTTGTGGAGAGATTAATGAAAAGTTGGCGATATTACCTTACAAGTCTAGAGTTGACTTGATGAGGTTTAAGTGCATAAGCGTACATTGACTGTCTGCAAAAATAACTATGCATTGATAAACATAATTCCTCTTTTCGCAGAGGTTAAGGTATGCCCGGAGTGCATTTAATTCTGAGTAAAAATTGTAACAAAATGCCCAGGACTTACGGAAATCTTTTGTTTTTGGAGATAATTCATAAAATTCAGCTCTTAAATGTTTTATACTCTTGAGAAATATGTAAATGAGACCAGGTACCCCATAGGTAGAATAGCTGGGTTTACTCTCATCCAGTTAGATCGTTTACTAATTCTAATTCTGAATTGTTCTCTAAGTTTATGCAGTAGCGAAAAAATCGAATATTTATTTTTTAGTTTTATAAAAACAAAAAAAAAAAGTTGTGAATTAATACCATTATTGCCAAAAAATTGGGGTGCATTACATAATTTATTATGATATCAAAATACGTAAAGTTCGCTGTATATTATGATATTATTAATAGTTTTTGCAACTGGTTCCCATGACATTTTAATGCATTTGGAATAATCTGTATACAATTTTTTTCATCCTAGGAAAACCAAAATAACATCTCTACCATATTTTCTCACGAGAACAACAGCAAATACCACAAGTGATTGTTCAGTGTGTAGTGAATTGTTAAAGGAAACAGGACATGTGCGTTGCGATTGCGATCCTGTTAGATGCTCCCTGTTATATGTTAAAAAGGAATAAACTATTTATTGTTTTAAATGTATATTATTACTTATATTATTGCCGTTGTTCCAATATTTCAACTATATTTGACGGTCGAAAAGATAAAAATACAGCTCAATAAAAGAAGGAAATTGTGTTCTATCAAAAGATGTAACAGAGTAACATATCTGCTTATTACAGGAATCTGAATAAAAAATTTTGGTTCACACTGTACCAATCTCTGGTTCCCCTTTTTATATATTAGAAAGTATGTTTATTATTTTAAATGAAAATAAAATTAGCATGAGCATGTTACGGCCGTTGGGTGATGGAACTGCAACTAATACTGGCCCTAAAGGGGAAGTGATTTATTGCTGATTTCATGGCAAAACTGCCAACTAGAGTAAGTAGTCTGTCATCAAAATGGGCTTATATTCAGAAAGATATTACTTTTTTTTGAATTTGAGAACTCGGAGAGATTTTAGTTCAATAAATGAATTAAATCTATTTGTCATACGCAAGCTGTATCGGCACATATTAAATTAGTGAAGACAATTTGTTTAGCCACTACAAGGAATAATTTTTTGTGATCAAAACTAGCAAGACTAAAATAATGTTATCTTTCTAAACAAAGCGACATTTCTATTTGTGAATGTTAGAATGTATCACTGCTAGATTTAATGTACGTAATTGTATCATTTTGAAATTTTTCCTTTAATTTTTTATGACAATTTAACACCGTATTAAGGTGAGCTGAAAGATTACTGTGTATGTCTTTTTATTTCGGAAGTGTTAAATTTTAAAGTCATACATTCTTTTAAAAGGATCGTTAGAAAAACGTTAATGTGCTTCTGGATCATAAATAATTATCTTTTTTAAAATGATATCTATAATTTAATTTCAAGTTTTTACCGCATATTTATTATTCACATTCCAAAATAATATTGAAACCTTTCCTTTGTTCCAAAACTTTTTGTCAGATTTGGAATAGAAATCAATAATATGTATAGCTCCTGGTCCATCACAAGATATTTTAGTATTTTAATAAAAAAGGTTCGGTGTATATTCAATTAAAATCACAATTTTCCCACAATATTAGGAATCTTATGACTGGAACTAAAATATTACCTTGTATCCTTTCTGGCTTAATGTTCAGTGTACTGACTTTCTCTCCAACTGCCCACAGTAATAATTCTATTTTTTAATAATATCAAGCCCGTTTTTACTATTGAGTTTTGGGCGCTAATGACCACAGCTGTTTTGCGCCCTTAAGCAATAATAATAATAATAATAATAATAATAATAATAATAATAATAATCATCATCATCATCATCATCATCATCACTATTGAGGAACCACAGGGTACTATAATCACTGGGTTGAGGTATCGGAGAAAGCTGCGGCCCAACAAATTTACAATTAAGGGCCAGAACCTCTGTTTCATCCATGAGTCCCAAGTCCTCTCTGTTGGCAGAGAACAGCCTAATGCTAGGAACGGTTACATCATGTAAACTCTGAAAAATTTCCTACCTGTCCCAACCAATTGAAACACGCGACAGTTAACTAGAGGCTTCCAGTGTGGACATGAGGGTGAGGAGAGAAGGGAGTATTAGACAAAAGGCAGAAAGAAGTAAGTGCAAGAACGGTATACAAGAATCTTATTGCGCGGTTTTTTATAACAAATGAAAGAGCATACTTTCAAAATTTCTGCACATTGCACATGTGAGTAGATGGATAACGTAAAAATTTTGATTTTTACTTCAACTTCAGTGAAGAATGTTCAGTATGAAGTTCATAGGCCAAGTTGCGGGTAGAGAACTGCACTTCGAAATGAAGAATAAAACTATCCAGAATTTTGCAAAATGACTGATGAACATGTATCGAAAATAAGTTTGCAAGAAAATATTTTAAATTAAATATTCCTTCATTAATTCATAAAGCTCTGACGAGTTATCACAAATAAATGAACCACCCCTCATTATACTTATTAAAGATATTTAAGACGATCCAAGTAGTAACAATATGAAACACGTTCTCATTAGAATACAATATTTAACAAAACAGGACTACTGTTATGCAGGAAAATGAAGAATGCCAAAGTGGTCTGCAAATCCTTTCGAAAAAGGATTGGTTTTAACAGATAATTAAATATGGACATATTTTAAAATTACCCACGTAAAAATCTAAAATTCTCTGCTTTGCTGTTGATATTATTATTTGCAAAGTGTAGGAAACGTATTCAATGTACCACAATGAAAAATTGATATAAAGAAGAGAAGTTGACATTTTATGATTAGCAAATTCTTATAAACACATCATGAAGTCGGTTATTATGTGAAATGTTTATATGTAAATTTGGTTGTGTTTTAAAGACCATTTTTTAACTTCATTATAATTCTATTTCAGTAAGAGAAAGTCTTTCCTTGTGAACTTTCTCCGAAATTTTTCTTAGATATTTTAACCACTTCAACCCTTAAAGAAACCGTCTTGATGATTATTATTGCTTAAGGGGCGCAAAACTGCTAGGGTCATTAGCGCCCAAACATACTAACAATTCGCCAGAATTAAATAAATTAATAAGCAATCTACACAATATCAGTGTATAAAATAAGCATTAGTAGCACTTTGGGCAATAAAATAAATACCCCATAACAAATAACAAGGGTAATAAGCACAACAACAAACCACAGCGGTACTAAAACTCCGCTGCAAGAGCTGAAAACGCAACAGTCTTTAGTGGTCTAAAATGGTAACAATAAACCCCCCCAAAACAAATAAAAGAGCAACATGATCAACAAAAAAAAAAGACTGGTACTAAAAACACAGCCGCAAGAGCGGAAAAACATTACAGGAATATATGGGTAAAAAAAAGTAACAATAAAACCCCAAAACAAATAACAATGTTAATATAGTCAACAACAAATAAAGACTTGTACTAAAACACTTCAGTAATAGCTGAAAACACAACAATCATAAAATAGTCTTAAAATGCCGTCATGAGTAGAATGATATTCACACCTTGCTCTAAAAACCACAAACACAGATAAAACGGAGCACTCGCTCAACAGCAACCACATCATCTGCAAGTAACTCCTCAATAGAGGAGGGCAACCCTAGGGAAAGTGTAAAAGCTGCCAGATGTTGGCATTCAAGTAAAATGTGACGCACTGTAAAGCGGTGGTCACAGTGAGGGCAAGCTGGAACTGGTTGACCATTAAAAAGGTGACGGTGACTAAAACGGCAATGCCCAATTCTCAGCCGAGCTAAAATTACTTCCTCGCGACGAACTGCGCGAGAAGAAATCGACCATTTAAAAGGGGCGGATTTACATTCTTGAAGCTTACCGTGGGTATTAAATTCCAATCATCGCGCCAGCGCGAGAGGATGCCTCAATGTAAAGAATGTTTAAAATCCCCAAAGTAAAAATGTTGCTCGTACTCACAAGGGTTCAAAAGGATGGATTTAGGTGCGACGTCTGCGAACTCATTACCTGAGAGTCCCACATGTCCAGGTACCCACAGCAGCGTCATCCTGACGCCAGCGTCAAATAGCGTTAGTACTGTATCATAGACCTTCTGTACAAGAGGATGATAATTGTACAGATTTATGAAAGATAAAAGGGCACTCAGAGAATGGGAACAAATAACACTCTCCCCAGTCTCTGTTCAGAAACAAATAAAATCGCAAGATAAAGAGCATAAAGTTTCGCCATAAAATAGATATCGCAGCGCTAAAACCAAAAGTAAAATTACCTGCATTAAAAACAAAGGCACATCCTACACCTGTGTCAGATTTCGAGCCGTCGGTATAAATAACATTACATCCAGCTAAGGAAGAGACAATCTCACTAAAATAACGAAGAATAATGGATGCTGCGGTCGAAGACTTTAGACAGGACGTGAGCCCAAGATGAACGGGAGCCTCTGCTAAGAGCCAAGGAGGAGAAGAAGTTTCCCGGTTCAGAAAAACGCAGGTAACACCACGTCCAACGTCCTTAACAGCTCCCGAAAACAAAAACCAGCAGGCTTAGGAGTAAAAGACTGAGCAGCGTAAAAAGCATCAAGAGAGACATTAAAAACAGCTCATTCGTGGGATGACTTAGCGCAGGTAATCTACAACCATACGCCGCAAGCAAAAGATCCCTTTGATAAGACACCGGAGGTTCTCCAGACTCCGCTCATAAACTAGGCACAGGACTGGTTGGGGATGCTCCAATAGCGACACGGATACCCCCGTGATGAGTGGGGTTAAGACGACGAAGAACGGAAGTTCGCGCTGAGCCATAAACTAGTCAACCATAATCCACTTTTGACCAGATTAGAGATCGATAAAAACGTAAGAGAACAGTCCGGTCAGCTCCCCAGGATGTGCAACTTAAAACACGTAAAATACAAAGAGAACATTCACACTTGCCTCTGAGTTGTGCTATATGCGATTACCAGCATAATTTCCTATCTATCACCAAGCCAAGGAACCTAACTTCGTCTGCGAAAGCAAGAGCATCTGGGCCAAGATGGAGAGATGGCGGAGGATACTCCTTACGCCGTCAGAAGTTCATGCATACAGTCTTCTCTGCGGAGAAACGGAACCAATGATTTACACTCCAAGCGTATAGGCGGTCGAGATAGCATTGGAGGCGGCGTTCCAAAAGACAAGTTCTCCGAGAGAAAGATGGCAAAATGTTCCACAAACAACGATGAATGTATTCCTGGCGGTAAACACTCGTTTATGCAATTGATAGCAATGGCAAACAGTGTGCAACTAAGTACCAACCCTGAGGTACACCGTTCTTTTGAACCAAATTAGATGATAAACCTGATCTCACGCGAACATTAAAAACCCGGTCTTCCATAAATTCCTGAATAAAAACAGGCATACGACCACGTATATGCCAATCGTGAAGCGTTCGAAGTAAACCGCTTCTCCAGCACTTCTACATACGCTTTCTCTAAATCAAAAAAGACACATACCGTTTCGCACTTCCGTATAAAAACCATCAATTATGTGGGTGGAAAGAGACACCAGATGGTCGACTGAGGAACGATGACGCCGAAAACCGCACTGAGCGTTCGTCAATAAGTTCCTAGACTCCAACCACCACATAAGCCGCCCGTTAATCATGCGTTCCAGCACCTTGCAGACGCAACTGGTGAGGTAAATCGAACGGTAACTGGAAGGAAGGTGGGCGGTCCTTTCCAGATTTCGGTATGGGTATGACGGTAGTCATTCGCCAAGTGCGCGGAAATGTTCCATTACACCAAATATAATTAATTTTTTTAGTATAAAAAGCCTTGCCTTCCACCTGCAAATACTGCAGCATAGCAATATGAATGTCATCTGGCCCCAGTGCGCAATGCCGAGAGGTAGAAAAGGAATGCTCCATTTCCCTGATGGTAAACGGGACATTATAGTTCTGCTGATGGTCGGAGGCCAAAGAGAAACCTCTCGACTCAACCTGCTGTATTAATGTGCGAAAGGAACTAGGGTAATTGGCAGAGCTCGAAACATCAGCAATCGGGGTACTAAGCACTCGATTTGACAGCTTAAAACCGGGTGTAGGCGTAAATCTTGGTTTGTATGCAACGCGGCGTAGCTGTTCCCAAACTAATCAGGAAAGCGTGTGGTTAAAAGAAGAAGCAAAAGCAATCAAAGACGTCTTTTTGCTATCCATAATGATTCGACGGCATTTGCCGCGCAGTTGTTTATACCGAATCATGTTTGCTGAAGTAGGGTGGCGACGAAAAACTCGTAGAGCACCTCGGCGTGCACGCAAAGCATCCCGGCATTCGTCGGTCCACCAAGGAACCGAAAAACATGTGAGATGGTAAGACGACCGGGGAATAGCTTGGTCTGCGACTGCAATGAGGACCGCTGTGAGGTGCTCGATCACGACGTCGATGGATGGAAATTCACACCCTGAGAATGCGGCCAAAGATCGAAAGAGAGGCCAGTTCACCTTTTCAATAAGCCATCTTGGCGCGCGCTGAGAATGTGCGTGTGCAGAGAGTAATAGTATCTGTAACGGAAAGTGGTCATTAGAGTATAAATCGGAGATGACATTCCATGTAAAATGTACAGCAAGTGAGGCGGAACAAAAAGATAAGTAAGAGTGAAAAACAATGAGTACTGTCATAAATGAAAGTAGGTTGACCAGTGTTAAGCAGAATGAGATGGTGGCGGTCTAGAACGTCTGCCAACATGCTGCCTCTGGTACACTCAGTGTTGGAACCCCATAGGGGATGGTGCGCATTAAAATCCCCCAAAAGTAACACAGGGGGTGGTAGCTGAAGAAAAAGATTATACAGATCAACTGTTGTGACAGTAGCAGATGGAGGCAAATAAATAGTGCAGGCGGAGAATCTAAGACCAGAGAAGTGAACTGTAGCTGCAGCAGCCTGTATAGCAGTCCGGAGATTGATTGAAGTACTGTATACGTCATCTCGGATTAAAATTATGACTCCGCCATGCGCGGGAGTGCCATCTATGGGAGGAAGATCAAACCTCACTGAAGAGTAACCGCGCAAAGTGAAAGAATCTTGCGGGCGAAATTTAGTCTCTTGGAGACACATAAGCGGAGAGTCGGTCGAGAGTAAAAGTAACTCCAAGTCAGGTCTTCGACTGCGGAGTCCACGCACATTCCAAGAAAGGATAGCCATTGTTAAAGCAAGTTAAAATAAATAAAAATACCACCTTACTTTTGCTAGGCCCAGGACGAATCAAACGTCCTTTCTTCAGTCGCGTGGGGCTCGGTGGTTTGCCTGGAGAAGGGACCTCCTGCTTCATGCGTCCTCAGAGGGATGGCTCTCCCGCTGAGAGGCATCCACCGATTCCAACACCTGGAATCGGTTGGATGTAGTTTTAGGCAGTGACGGCAACCGCCTAGCGTACTTGCTCCCATAATAGGAGGAGGAGATCCGAGGAGAAGGGATCTTTTTCTTCTCGACAGGGGTTGACGATTTCAAAAAGTCAGTTCTGATGTTGCTCTTCCTGAACTTAATATCAGGGGCATTGAAAACTACCGGCTTAGGCTTCTCGGTAGAGCGCTTCGGAGAACTGGGCTTAGTAGGGACCCGAGTAAAGACAAGGTCACAAATCTGCGTACTGTTGTCGCACTTCTTGATCGCAAAAGAAGCTTCTGCGGTGTATGTACCGGTCTTAGATACAACAGGTTGGCGAGATTGGTATCGCTTCCGGGCCTCAGTGAAGAAGAGCTTTTCCTTTACCCTGATTTCCTGTATAAAGCGCTCCTCTTTCAAATGAGGACAGTTGCGGGACGAGGATGGCTGATAACCGCGGCAGTTGACGCACACGGTAGCCGTTGTACATGCTCCTTCATGACTTCCTTGACCGCAGGTTGCATAGATGGAAATGGTACTTTGACATGATACGCGAATGTGTCCAAAACGTTGACACTGGAAACATCGCAACAGGCTCGGAATATATGGGTGTACTTCCATCATCTCGTAGCCCGCTTTAACGTTCTGCGGCAATTCGACCCTGTTAAATGTGAGGAATAGAGTCCGGGTCGGCTGTAATTCCCCCTCTTTCCTTGCCTGCACACGATGTACCGATGTGACCCCTTGGTCTTCCTGACAACTTTGGATGTCCGGCTCAGATATTCCGTCTAGTACATTGGTGGTAACAACTCCTCGCGACGAATTCAATGTCTTGTTTTGCTCAATACGGATGGGATAACCGTGGAGTATCGTCGCCTTGAGCAGTGAGGTGGTTTGAGACAGTCCAAGTGTCTCCACCAAAAGTGATCCGTTACGTAGACGGGTACAGGACTTAACGGGTCCAGCTATGGCATCAATTCCCTTCTGAATTACAAATGGATTTACCTTGGTAAACGATTGGCCTTCTTCAGTACGACTGAGTACTAAGTATCGAGGAAAGGACTTCTTGCATACTTTTACGTCAACTCTTTTTCACTTAAACTGTATAGGATTATTGTCTTGTACCATACCGATGTAATCCTCCACCATTACAACTGTCTCCGATGGCAGGCTGCTTCCTGGGCGCCACCCCGGCTTAGGTTACTTGCTCTGGCCTGAACAAAGTAATCTCAGGGCCACACCTTCCTGTGTGCTGACAAAGGGACCCATTTGCCTTCAGGAAGTGAACAGATCATGCAATGGCCGTTCCCCGGGCCTGGCCTTTACCAGGGGATACGCTCTTGTCCTACATGATAACCCAGTGCTGGGAGTTACACCGTTACCCAGTCACTTTTTACCGTGTCAAACACGGTGGCATCCTTCAGACAAAGAACAGGGAAGTAAAGCGAGTAAAAAATAAAATGGAGGTAAAATTAAAAGGCGTCAAACAAGCTATGCGTGGACGTACGAGAGCAGCTCGGGTGTCTCGGGGTCGCTACTCCCCGTACCCAAAAAATTGGGCACCTGAGGGAAAGAAACCGTCTTTTTACTGGGGAGGAGAATAAGACCTTAATTCGTTTCAACATGCCCAACTAATGTTTAAGGTATACATCGTCAAGTGTAGGGAATACTATTTTATTTTTAAAGGCAGCAGATGTAAGGCTGCCATCACTCCCAGCATTTAGATGTGTTCTACACACGGATAACAGCGTTAGTTTATTATAGAGAATATGAACTTAGTGGTCACCTCCAGAGGGTTTACTAGAGTGTTCTATATTTGAAGATAAATTATTAAATCTTTAATGTTTTAACATTACTATAAATCTACTTTACTTTTTTTAGTGTTGTTTCATGTACTTTAAAATAATTATTTTGTTCATTAATGATAGGATAGTATCACAAAATTAAAATGTAAACAAATATTGCATCACAGAACGGAGCGCATGCACACACAATATTGATGATCTAACCACGAACTATCAACAAATGCTCTAATGATGTATTCCCGACCTCCTTGAAAAACCTCCATGCACAGTGAATGTTTATGCAAGTGAAAAAGTAAATAAAAATTATAAATTGTATGGTAGTGGCAGTTTATAAGTACTATCAGTGTTACTTTTCATTAAAGGCATTTCAACTAATGAAACATTCTAGACAATTTTTTGCTACTTATATCCTAACATTTTCGTCCTCTCTAACTGGTAAACATCAATGATACCACTACTAAAATTTATGCTACTTTATACTTATTTTTCCTTTGGTTGAAAAATTACAAACTTAAACTGAATTTAAGTAAATGCACAATTGTACTAGCTGTCCATCAAAGATAAATGAGTTAATCCATCACCAGTCCTGATAAACAAACTTAACTATAGAAGGTGTTTTCTTAAAAAAACATTACTAATGTTACATGTGCTGTTCATGCTGTTTCTTGGCTTTATTAAAATAACTGAAAATGCTGAAATCATGGAGGACGTTCATTCATTAAGGGGTTAAAAATTTATAAAAATGTTCCAAATAGATTAAACTTCACTGATACTATCTCCCTGGTATATCGCAGTTTTCTTTTCTTAAAAATGTTTACTAATTCTAAACTGCACATTTTAGTTATGTTTGTACCCAAACATATCAGATAATATGTTTTAAAATGTATAAATTAGAGAGAGAAGCGTCAGACTGGATAATAAATTAAGCAATATTATTCATATTCATTTGCGACAATAACACTTGCTGAAATTCAGCCCGTACTGCTGAGGAAAATGGCGCAACAGAAGAGTGTTAGAGAAAGTAATGAACTAGTAATTCTACTACCATGAGTCAGCGTAAACAGAATATCCACGGTCGGACATGAATATGTCTACGAGTCGTAAAAGGCAATTAAAATCGAACTTCAGATGAATCGAATTTTGAAGCTATCTAAATGAAAATCTTAAACCTAATCAAGGCAGTCATATTGCCTCAGTTTTGGTTCAATTGAAAGCAGCACTTTTAGTTTCCGTAGGTGGAAAGCATTTCCTACAGTTGAATAAAAGCCATAAAGATGACTCACGAATAACTGACCCCCCTTGCTTCATAACCAAAGTGTATATTGTATCTGTTGCGTATATTTACGTATCTGCTTAATAGAGCTTCTGAGCATCCGTACTTGAACATTCAGTATCACATCAAATGTAAGAACGGGCGGCTCTCTCTCATTTTTGTTTTTCTTGTCTGCAACTTACCTCATTGTACGTCAAGTCGTACTAAATATTGTATATTACTCTTTGTAGAAACACAAACACCAGGGCCGCCAAGGATCGCCGAGGTCATTAAGGAACAGATTTGTGCGCAGGAGGTCTGGGGTTCAAATCCCTCCAGGAGCGTTCTCCTCCATTGAAGTTTTTCCAGGTTTTCCGCAGTAATCATAAATGACAAATACTGGTGAGGTACCTACTCTATGGAACACTTGCTTCCTTAAAAACAACTCCTTTCACAATTTATCGCACGTGGGTCTGAACAACTGTAACTGTAATTCTTTGTTGCAGAGATTACAAGCATTGCAATTACCTGCAAAAGCATAAATCCCTTCCTTTTCCTTTCCCCTTTTCTCCAGCATTCATTCATTATCCGGTTAGCCTTGACTATATCGGTATTTCATGGATTATTATATTTAAAAGAGAGAAACTACACTTGGTTTCTCAATATATCTTAATTTTTAATATTTAAATAATATTTAACATATTTTAATCTAAAGAACTTTCTAACGAAGCAGCTTTGGTGATGAACAAGTGGTGATCTTAGCTTGTGAAAATAATCCACAAAGGTCTATATATAATTTAAATAGGTAACTATGCACTGTAGCATGCATATACTACCAGTAAAAGCAATGTCATTTCAAAATAAGGACAACATAAAATTTAAACTTAAATTTGAAGGGAGTATTGCATAAGTTAGCAAATGTAAATGCTTAAGATCCATTGTATCACTATACATAATCCGATCAAGTAGATATAATGGATTTTCAATGATATAAATGATACTATACAATCTGTACAAAATAAAGGTACAACAGAAGCAATATTAAAATATTATGAGGTAATGTTTTTCCATGACAACTATTTCGAAGTGAAACATGGACAACCAATGGAAAGGCCAAAGCTATCGAGTGAAAAACACTACCATTTCTCTAGCGATTCTGCTCGGTTCCTCTATGGACTTATTCAACAACTGAGTTACAAACATGTCGGTTGACCATTTTGTGCTTTCTCGCATCACATCCGCAGTGTCTACTGCTTCTGCGATCTACAGTTCTTTTGGGAGATCAATCTGGATAAATTTAAAAACTGCATCCCACTTCTTTATACCTAAATCAAAGTCATGCGTATTCTTTTTTGTAAATGAATGCACAGTTCAAAGCTAACTTGCACTTACTGCTTCTAAAAACATTTTCTTTCATTTTTAACGCAATACCCGTTTTCAGTATTCGATAGTTAAGTGTTAAGACACACGCTTCCGTGATCGACAGGCGCTCTAATAGCATTTTGGTTGGTAATCTCGTTAAAATCACGTTTCTGGCTAATATAGTATTACTGAAATTTCAGCTTCAATTTTTGAATAAAATGGTTGTGGAGAAGATATGCAATTGACAAAATGTAATGTTTAACTTTGACATATGTCGAAATTTTTAAGAAAATTAATCTAATTTTTTTGATATTTCATACGATGTCTAATGTCAACAGCTAGATCAATTCCACTCCATATATTCTTCTTGTATGGATCAAGTTACAAATGTACTTCTTTATTACTAAGAGAAGGGGAAAATGTTTCTTGGACATGGTACGAGCAGAAATACATTATATAATTTTTAATCCTTTTTAAAGCCCGTTTTTACTACGGAGACTTTATATCATGCATTGTATCAAAGGGATAGGGGTGGGTTCAGGGTGAATATGCTCTCTTCAACTTGCACTACTTGTCTTTTTTTGGGGGGGGGGGAAATGACAGCACAGTTTTGTACGAAAGAATTAAATCTTGATTTAAGGTATACCATAGAATCTATAAATTTCAGGCTGGTTATATGTAGGGGTTTTCAACAGTTGGCAATATATTTATTTTTAAAATTTTAATTTAAGAGACATAAAAGAGAAAAGTTATACAGTATTTCTGTGGACTTTAAAATTGCGTTTGATAGTGCAGAACGAAGCGCTCTATGGGAAAAAATAAGACTTAAAGGGCTTTCTGATAAACTGATTAATGCCCTTATAACAATAAGGTAGTCAAATGTGTTACTAAGACTGATCGGTATAACAGATCAGAGTAAATAATAGCACAGAGGAAGGTTAAAGAGTGTTGTATATTATCACCGTTACACTTTAATTTGTCTATTGATAGCAGTTAATACAATGATGTACCAACAATTCAAGATCAACAAATACCTACTCTTTTATATGACGACAATATAGTAATTCTCTCTATGACAGTTAAAGGCCTGCAAAATGGTCTAAACGCACTGCAAGATTATTGTCAACAGTGGGGTATGCAAGTAAATGCATCTAAAACTAAAGCCCTTATTTTTTAATGTGGCTATGTTTACAGCAGGCTAGAAAAATGGACATATGCAAAGAAGTAATCCATATAGTTAAGCAATTTAATATCTTAGAATGAAATTTGAGATTAGTGGTAATTGGAATTTGTTTTTGCCAAGCACACGGGGAGCGGTCAACTGTCTGAGTTACTGAAACTGCTAGCGCGGATGTCGGACATGCCAGTCAAAACATTAAAAACTATGTGTGAGGCAATGGTCAGGTTCTCATTGTTAATATGGAAGTGAGATTTGGGAATGGTATGAAATAAACGGTCTAAATAAAATACACTGTGGTTTCTGGAAGTGAATTCAAGGAATGGGGAAAGGGCACATGGAACTATGATGTACTACGGGAGGTGGGATGCTCGGAAGATGCAGTATACAGCAAAATAAACGCAATCAGATACTGGCTAAGAATAATTGAAGGACAACAAACAGTCCTGAAGTCAATATGCTAACGGCACCAGCTAAACAACACCCATTATCCAAATTGGTGGACGGCGGTTGTACAGTATTGTCAAAAATCGGCTTAAACGATATTTGACAAAGGGATATTCAAAACAGGTATGACGTAATGAAAAAGTCAAAATATGCAGGTTTGGTATGAATCGGCAGGAGACAGAGGACCGATGCATGCAGATGTCATCTCTGAACCTACAGAGCAAAATTAAAATTAGTTGGGGTAAAGAAACCTTAGAGCTAGGTGTGAAACAGAGGTCGGGAATAGCATGGCTTAGACTGGGAGGCTGGAAGGCACGTGAGATTGTTGACGAGGAAGGCAGAAGGATTTGCCCATTATGCTCGAAACCGGAAGATTGGGAGCTCTTATTGGCTAAGTATACACAGACAGAAGATGCTAGGATGAAATTTCTCCTGAGATTCATTTTTAACTTCCAGTAGGGGGAGGCTGGCATGTTGGGACTTAATTGTAAATAGACAAAACTGGCTAAACCTGGGCTTTTTCTTAAACGAAATATATAGTTTTAGGGACAAGAAATTTCCATAAACATTGTGCATAAACGAAAATTTATATAAATATCAGAATTATTGTATGTATGTCCGTTTCATGTGTGTGTGAGAGTGCGTTCTTGTTAATGTTGTTGTTTTCTTTTGCTGGAATTTATTTCAGAAATAAAGTCTTTTACAAGAGCATGCGACTGTGATGTGCAATAAATACTACTACTACCACTACTACTACTACTACTACTACTACTACTACTACTACTATTACTCTACTACTACTACTACTACTACTACTACTACTACTACTACTATTTCTACTACTACTACTACTACTACTACTACTACTACTACTACTGCTACTACTACTACTACTACTATTACTCTACTACTACTACTACTACTACTACTACTACTACTACTACTACTACTACTACTACTACTACTTACAAATATATATCAGTTTACATGTTCCGCGCAGTGTGCAAGTTTTGTGTTTCACCGAATTGTACTACTTTTTCGTGCCTCAAAACCTGTTTTTTTACATCGCAAAAAAGAGGTCTACTGCGCTCAGGTGTAACGTCACGCACTAACGAATGTTACACTGTTAGCCAGTAGTTTTCGGCAGTAGAAAGGAAGGAAATAAAACGTTCTTCCTGTGCTTGGTTGCACCGATGTACGGCACATCCAGACTATCTCTCTCCATATCACTCTCGCACTAAGCATACAAGTACAGTTAAGTCAAACGGAAAAGAGCCCAAACCTTTCCTATTACGGGCATGCTTATACTGGAATTTGCGATTTGTATTTACCTGCATCCTATTTGGACTATAAATAAAATGCAGTTAATAATGGAATACTTTCCACCAGTGAACTGGATTGTTACTTTTCATGGTATATTTACTTGAATGGATCACGTCATCATAAAAAGTAGAAATCTTTGCCTAACTGAGTAGTTAAATATAAGTGCTTGGAACAGTGGTATAAAGCTGCTTATTTAGATTTCGCTCTATTCTAAAGTACTTATTTTTAAGAAAATAAAATAAAATTGGTCTGTTTAAAGGTGAATGGAACTAAAACATAGCTAACTAGCAGCTATGCAGAGATAATATTGCACGTAAGAATAAATTTATTAAGACGTCTAAGCTTTGATAAGCATAGCATAAAGTAATTTAATACTTACAAAACATCAACTATGCTTTGTACCGACCTTCCTGTATTTGTATGTGAATGTCTAAACACTAATATAGCACGAAAAGAGAAAGTTGTAAAAATGATAGTTTTAGCTCGAAGTGCACCATTTTCTTGTTATTATCCATGAATCCGATTCTCCCCTCTTTCCTCTTTTCATCGCAGAACACAACTTTCATCCTACACACTTCCTTTCGCCTTGCTTACGGAGTACCCACCTTTAATGCCACACGCAACATTGCATGTGGTTTTGAATTTTTCCTCAATAATTTTGAACATGCATTACAAAAACATCGCATTGGTTCAGAAAATCCCAAGGGTGCTCTCTAGGAAGGGTACTTATGCAAAGGATATACGCGCTTGGTAACTACTTGTTTCATAAAATACACAATTAAATTTTACGGAGGAACCCAATGTTCTAAGAATAATGCAAATCTCGCTTAACAGTAATGACATTAACACATACCCTAGGCTAAATTCAATTTCTTTTCTGCATAATGTTGTTTCCTTTAGAATTCTGGAAGATTTAAATGGACTACTAGATTCGTTTTGTTTAAACAAACAAGTAATTTGTAGCGCCTGATAGCGCTAATTTACATGTGTAATTGAATTAATGGTCTAATCAAGAATAAAAATCGCTGGTACACATTTGGCACAATGCAATAGACTTTTGGTATAAAAAGTGCGTCAATGTGTATTGCCCATTTTCCTCTGACATCTATTGCATGCAAAATATTAATAAAGCATATGCAGAAATATCAAAGCAGTTCCAAAATTTTATTTCAGATGCAGAACAGAGAAATGTCCTAAACTACTCGTAAAATTTAAAAATTAAGGCCCCTGCTGCAAATGTTTTAGGGAGATTAAATATAAAAGAATATTCAAGGCAACTTCACTAGGATAAATGCAGTATTGTAACTTTAATCTAAGACATGACTTTAAAATATAATACAATTACCCTTATGTGTTGTACGTTTCCTTCCAGCAATAAAATGTTAGTTATTTTAAATACTTTTCAACAATCTTTCTTTCGCTAAGCTATTTAGTTTCGTTTTCTTACATGAAATATTTTTTAATAATTTTCTATTTCTCATTAACATAGTAAAATAATGGATATAATTTATATGTACTACAACAACTAAATTAAATTCACCGCCACAATCAGTATTCTAAATCTACCAAAACTAGCATTAGCTGCAAATTAATAAAATAACTTTTAGCAATAATTGCTGTTCAAAGAGAGTTTTTATAATTTAATTTCACAGCATGATATTTTTGGCCTGTTTTGAAATAGCATGTAAGGTACAATGATGTAATTATCAAAATTTAGCCTTTTGCAGAGATTTCTCAGAATCTTTCTTACGGGTAAGGCAAGTGATACTTCTCTTTAGGAAACTGTTTTATTTTGTCTAAACTTTTTCATAATCGAATACCCTCTTGAAATCAGAGCACACAGGAGTGTTTGTGTTACCTCTGGCAATCTTGGATGTTATTTCATTGCAGTTTAGCAGCTTGAAATGCACTCAACTTTATCCTCTTCTTGAAATTATTTTCGTGGTTTTGTTTGGGAAACACATTATATTTTGAAAGCTAGGCACTGCTCTTCGTTTCATCGCAATATACAGAAAGTTTGCATGTCTATATCATAAACTTTAATTGAGTATAGAGGGAATCAGAAGACGAAGATTTTCATCAAGAATCCTTGCAGCAGTCACATAGTTCATATTCCTTTAAGGACATTTGGTTGAGGCATATGCCAGTTTTCTGCCAATTACAAGCTGGGTTTTCTGAAAAAAAAAAAAGTCCAACGAAATTAAAATTTATTACTCAATGAGCTATTATTTTTAAAATATATTTTTTAAATTTTTAATAATCTTAATTGCTATTATTTTATAATTGTTTTAGATACAATATTTTGAATAATTTTACTGCTTAGGTTCACTTTTCTCACAAACTATTAATTTTAGCTTTCTCAGATGTTAAAATAAATTTACTAATATTCTATTTAACATTACTGGAAAAGTATTATGTAATTCAAACTGAGAATTTAAAATTTGACACTAATTGCATGTGGTGTTATTATTTTATCCAAATTTCAAACTTTTTTTTTCCGAACTCTCATCTATGCATAAATTAGAAGCTATCATCAGCTATATAGAGGAGGATGTTTTGCACAAACAATTCATAACTATATCTTATATTGCTATTTGAGAAAAGTGTACCTTAATATGCAAGTTATGGCAAATGACAAAGAAAGATAAGCGTACGCGTTTATTGTGTAACAGCATGGCGCTCATATTTAAATTGCAATTTAAATCCATTTAATGCCCAAACATATAAAATGTATTGGCTTAATCTTCCCCCCAAGTAGTTTCATATTGTGCATAAAACAAAAAATAGATTTTGGACTCAAAATCTCTATCAAAAATCCTGAAGCCTATGTTCCCCTTGGGTAAGTCAGCGCCTAGATGTGCTATAGTACTTTGGATTTATCTGTTGTTCTTATAATTTTTTCCATATAGTACTGTGAGCTAAAATGTGCATGGAGGACAGTTGCTTACTTAAAAGTTTAGACACTTTTCCTCAAATACAGAAGTAAGCGCTCTTATTTACCATTTTTACGTATGCTCATAGCAATGCTATTATCTACTAACATTCATGAATTATCCTGAGTATATATACGCCGGAGGAATACTCGTAATAATAAGTAAATTTTCAAATTGTTTGTTATAACCTTCAGATTTATCAGCAACAAACAGACTTGGTACTTGACTGTTGATTGTGCTCTAAATCTTTCTTGACCGCTCGCAACATGCGATTTTGGACAATTCATGTATTACATTTGACACTCTTCATTATTTCCGAACAATTTAAAGTTAAATAAATCGCTGTTTAATTTTTCCAGTTGGTGTTATGTGTGGCGTGTTCTGCGTTTTAGAGAGCAAAAGAAAAAATAGAGTAACTGAATATATGACTCTCTGAGGAATTTGCATTGAAATAAGCCGGTGTAGTTTTAGCTACTCCCTAAAGTAAACCCAAGATCACGGGTTCGAACCCGGTCAGGACCGATGGATTTTTTCGGGGAGTAAAAATCCTAAGTATGGCTTCCTTCGGAAGGGAAGTAAAACCGTGGGTCCCGTGTAGTACATTTACGGCACGAAAAAGAACCTCAAGCCTGAAAGAGAGGCCTCTGAGCAAAATTTGTCCGCCGTTTCACGCCCTGAGTTGAATGGGACGCTGATGACCTGAGATGTTAAAGAGCGTCCTTAAATAAATTAATAAAAAAAAAATCAATCCCTGAAGTAACACAATCTATTCGCTATGCTTCTGGCTCATTAAGTTTCACAACCGAGCAGCATCCTTCTCAGCAGCTTACGTTTTTAAATGAATTAAAGCTCAGTTGCACTTAACGATTATCGCGTTACATGGTAACATCGTTTTTGTGCTTGGTATGCGCACGACGGTATCAGAATGTACCCATTCAACAACCTATAGGCTCCTTATGACTGCTCGTGGTAGTGATATTGCCCAAGAGATATTACTCCATGTTTTTCCATGATTATAAAGTAGAAATGAACAAGAATTTAAAGTTACCAAATTTATATAGCGTATTTCATTATTTAATATTATTTGTTGTTTCAGCATTACTCACACATACAGATTACTGTCCCAATAGTGAATATAAATTGTGTATATATTTACTTTATTTTCCAGTCCATAGAAATTCATGGGTATTGAGCTTAAACGCATTCAACGACAATTTTTTTCCTATGGAATTCATATCTGGAAGAATCTTTCCGAGATATACAGATTTTCAGGATGACAGAAAGTAATGGTGCAAATACAGAGCCAAATTCTCATAATTTGTTAAGCAGATCGAAAAACGGGAGAGTGCTGGCAACAACAGTTACATATTAATATAAAAGTTATGTGCATCAGCAAGATTTTATTTTACCTAACTACTCATTTATATTCAGATATCAGCAGAATATATATTATCTCAATTATCTTGTGTCGATCCTATTGGTGTAGTGATAACCATACTTGCCTTCTAAACCCAAGCTCACGGGTTCAAACCCGACCAGGATCGATGGATTTTTTAGGGCGTAAAAATCCTAAGTATGGCTTCCTTCGGAAGGGAAGTAAAGTCGTGGGTCCCGTGTCGTACATTTACGGCACGATATAGATCCTCAGGCCTGAAAGAAGAGGCCTCTGAGCAAAATTTGTCGGCCGTTTCACGCCCTGAATAGAATGGGATGACCTGAGATGTTAAAGAGCGTCCGTAAATAGCTTCAGTCAATTAACAACGTACTATTTTGCGTTTTAAACAAAAGTTTTACTTGAAATTCATTTCAGAATAAAATCGGTGTGTTCTCATGGTTTTTATATCTATAGAACGAGTTTTTGTAATTTATTACAACCAAAATGGTAAAAGATTTTTCATTATGCATTAAATTACAGTTACTATTTATAAAGAGAAGCCAACTTATGGGAACTACTCTGAAACATTCAGTCTATTATATGTACATAAATAATGACATTCAAAATGAAAAATAGAAATTGTAACCTAAAAATTGAGTTCGCTAAAGAGTTTTCGGGGCCTCGGATTACTTAAATTCTTATATACTTTAACAATTCCTTATGATACCTGTCCGAAAAATATTTTTGGTTTTAGGGTTCATTAATTCATAATTATGAGGCTCAAGTCTTTTCACAATACAATAGGGTTCTTTAAATACCGGTTCCATACTATGATAACGGCCTCTTAATAAATTGGATAACTTTTTGTCTCTTAATACCACCAAATTATCTATTTCCTATTCATAAGTTTTGCCTTCTGGCATAAGTTATATATGGCAATGTATCTTACTGCTTTCCAGTTACATCTTTCGTATAAAAAAATGTGCCGCGATATTTAAAGACAACTGCTTGTCGTCCATTACCTCCGAAATTATAGGTTACCATTTTTGATTGACTCGCCCGTGCAATTGTATAGCGTCCCGTTATATTTTGCGAATATGTAGTATTGATTCCAATTTTTCACGTTGCCTTTAATTTTGCCCATGCTTTATCTGTACATTCTCGTGCGTGTTCTCTTTATTTTCTGATCTTATACATTCTATAACTGGCATGATTTCACTTGTCTTCATATTTTATGAAATGGCCCAAGATGTACGCTCATCCTCATACAGTCACCACATAAATTTAAGGAGTAGGTGCATACATTTAATTATTCAATATCGGCTCCATCAAGTACATTTCCCACTTCGACGAATTTGCTAATCCAAGATTTATATACTCTACGAATAAAACGTCGTTCTATAAATCAAGCTCTTCCTCCGATCTAATTGGGCTTTCTTCCGCTCTATCTTGCGTAAATTTACCAAATAGTTGTATCCATTGTTTCTTTTGTCATTAAATTTTTATTCTAAAAATCTATGCTGGCTCTACAGGTGTAGAATGCGTCACATCAAAGAATCATCTCTGTTACTCATAGTATTACGAGAATCGTAATATCAAAAGTTTCCTTATTTATCTCAGTAGGAGCATTATCTAATATTTCACTCATTCTCTTGTTGTTTGCCTTCTGCAACTGCACAGTATACGCCTCATACGGGTAAGGAAACTGTTTTCACATTATGAGTAATTAATTTGTTATAAAAGCCTTCGCTACACACACTATTGTTTGCTCCTGTATCTATCAAGGCTTAGGCATATAAATTCTCAAAGTTTACTTCTATCTTCGGAGTATCATTTGCTCCTTCCTCATTTTGATTTTCGTCTAATAGATTTCGGACGATGTTCTTTGTTAGCACATTGATTGACCACTATAAATTTTGAACTGATTTGCATCCAGGATATCCATAGCTAGTTTGACAGTTCTGTTTTCCCCCAAGATGGTCTTTAAGTACCATTTTAACAGTCATTAACTCTTCATTCCCATTAGTTTCTAATTCATCGTATTTATTGCAGAATTGCATATCAGTACCCACCTTTTCACTAAGGTGATCGCGATCACATCCGATTTTACCTATTTACTCCCTGACACTTCCTACATCTTGTCTAATATTGCTTATTTCCTGATCCCATCTGTCTTGACTATCCCTCATCTGTTCCTTTATCTACTACTGAATTCTCCTATTTTTCCCAAACTTCCCATCCAATTACGCTCACCGCCACGAGTAGCCGAGGTCGTTAAGACGCGGACTCGTGAGTGGGAGGTCTGGGGCTCGAATCCCACCAGGACCTTCCTATATGATGAAGGTTTTTTCCAAGTTTTCCTCAGTCCTCATAAATGGCAAATGCCCGGGAGTACCCTAAACTTAGGACTGGAACGTTTCCTTCCTTAAAAAATAATTCTTTCCCAATATATCATTTCATCTTATGTTTCTTCAGGGGTTAAAACGGGCGTTAAACACTATTTAAAAAAAGACCTGCCTTTCTATTTTGATTTTGGATGAGTTAATTCTCTAATTCTCTCTGGTTTTCATTAAGATTGTTTTCTAATTCGTTTTGTGATTCTGTTTGAACTTTAATAAATTCCCTTGTTGCATTAACTCGCTCACCACCGAGGCTAACCCTCCCTCCATGACTATGCTACCATTACTGGTACTAGCATTCAGCTTACCGACTTCTACTTGGTCTACCTTAGTTGCATTTTTTACTACATTTTCTCCTTCTTGTCCCTCTGCTATTGTAATTTTTTTCTTATTTCTCAAAAGAATTAATTCCACAAATTACAACGGTATGTATGTAATCATACAATTCTATTAACTCTTGACCTATATTTTTATTTGTCCGCTGTACTTTCTGCCAATTACATTGGGTTGTCAATGCCAGATGTACCGCGGTCATTTCTCTTCGTCCACTCCTCACAGGAACATCCTTTCGTATCTCGGAACCTCATCAAGTCTGTTCAAGCAGAGATAGACCTGTCCAACCAGCATCAGGCCTCTCCAAGCAGCATTAGTTCTCTCCAAGCAGCATTAGGTCTCTCCAATTGGCATTAGACCTCTACAAGCAGCATTAGGCCTCTCCAAGTAGCGTCAGGTTTCTCCAAGCCCCGTCAGGCCTATCCAAGCATCATTAGGTCTCTCCAATCAGTGTTGGTCCTGGTGATGTAGTGGTTACCACACTTGCCTCCTAAACCCAAGATCGAGGGTTCGAACCCGGCCAGAACCGATGGATTTTTTCGGCGTTTTCTTTTGACTGCCAAAACATTTCATATTTCCAATGATGCCGAATCAATCTTAGTATTTCCTAAAGAAGTTTTATTTACACAACTTCACAATGTGTTTGGGTTCTTCACACTCAGAACGGACAACTGAAAACACATTTATGTAAGCTTGGACAAATTATAATGTTAAAAAAGGGGTTGAGAGAACCCCTTCATGTGTACACCACAAATTGTCAAAAACATACTAATCAAACAATATTGACACCATAAGTACATTTTCAGATGTTGCCGGTGGGCAGAACAAAAACATCAACCTAATCACGCACTGCCAAACTGGTTATTGAGAGAAGTATCAAAGAACATCAGAAATACTCTGTTGCACTTACTTGTGCCTGGGCACTCCTACATTCTCACAGATAAGGTATTCGCTGTGATAAAAAGAAAGGTGCATGAAATTTAAAACATAATTCACCCCAGTGAGTGAATTGAAGTCTTCAAGGAGTACGACACAGTCACAGATAATAGGTTTGGATTTTTTTGAAGTTTATGACTGAAAGCCAGAGCAATGGAGACGGCAGTGAAGAAGTCAAGAAATTAATATTTCAAGTTATTTCCATGCAAAATACATATACCAGAGGAATGTTGGTTTGGTACAGGGGAGTTGGCATATACGGCAGATTTTAGGTGTTCCTTGTACAGCAGCCAAAGGGACCACAGAGTAGGAACACTCTGTTCACTAAGGTGCATTTGTTTACTTTAAACCCAAATAAAGTAAAGGATGTTTAAAAGCTACTGGAGAAGCACTATGAGAACCTGTATCACTGAGTTACTGTAGGTATACAATCCTGTTCAACGAACCTCCCCACATAATTGTTCATTACGGTGTTCTTCACTCAATATTAATAGAAAATAACAATGATGGCGTACCTATTGGTGGGAGATTATATTTTGGTTGAGGATGCTTTTGATATGTAAACACAAATTATATAAATATAAATTAATTTAAAATGCAAATTCATAAAATTATACACAAATTGTCTCTATTGTTTAACATTCGCAACCAATGATCATTATAGCACAAATTAATGCCAATGAGGGATTAAGTGACTGGCCCCACGGAGCTAATAATATTATTGCACTAAGTGTACATTAATGATATATATCTGGAATTGTTATAGCATAAGAATTTTATATATAAATCGTAAGCGACCCAAATGTTACAGAGAAAAAAGTTCATATGGAAAGCATTTCGAATTATGTGTTTTTATTCAGATACTGCTATGAGTTTATTTTCATTTTACAAAAGACAGAGCATTTTTAACAGTTATTTTCCAAAAATATACAAGGAGTTATAAGAAATGCATAATGTTTATTTTGTGTATCATCGCCATGTTTGGCCAAGATCGCTAAGGCACGGACTCGTGAGCGGGAGGTCTGTGGTTGATTCCCACCAGGACCGTCCTCCCTGACTGAGGTTTTCTCCCGGTTTCCTTCAGTCTTCATAAAATGCAATGTTGGAAAGGTACACTAAACTTAGGCCTGGCACGCTTCCTTCCTTTACAAAAATGCTTTTATCATTTCATCTCATGTGTCATCAGTGTCCACTGTCTGTGATTCCTCAGTAGTTTAAAACGGATTTTTAACAGTGTTAAAATTCTATATCCATACTATGTAATGGTATTCAGTAACTGAAAGTACGTAAGAAATTATGTATATGAAAATATTCATTCAAATTCACTCTGTGTACAGATTCTAATAGGATGTGCTGTATGACCAGGTACATGCACTTATTGAATAAAATGCAAATACTACATATGCTTTCTGTTTTTGTTTCTTGGGCATAAATAGCAGCGACGTTTGTTTGGAATGTTTTAAACTGAGTTGTAACATTTCTCGCGAATTTGTGAGTACAGTTCCACTGCTAACTTCACCTTAATCATAACTGCACTTATGTTGTAGCCAGAATTAAAGGCCGTCTTTGATTAAACTAATATGGTTATAATCAAAGGCTGGTAATAATTAACATAAATATGATCTGATACATGTATGTAGTTTGTAGTCATTAGACAGCACCTGTGCTAAACATTAATAAATGTTCGTTGTGTAGTTATGTGAATGTAAAACGTTTCGGGTCGTTAAGCTTGGAAATGTTAAAAGTTTTGACCTGGGGAAAAGGGT
Source organism: Metallyticus violacea (assembly GCA_030762175.1). Taxonomy (NCBI): domain Eukaryota; kingdom Metazoa; phylum Arthropoda; class Insecta; order Mantodea; family Metallyticidae; genus Metallyticus; species Metallyticus violacea. Next base: position 145,149,102 of record CM060846.1, on the reverse strand, counting down.
TATGTCCTGAAAAGAGGTAATTCTCATTTCAAAGGGTTTAAAGAAAACCATTTACCGAGACGCAGACAAAAGCAGAGAAACATATTCTTTCAACAACTAAGGGTAACAGCACTAATGACTTTACGGGTGGATTTCTTTCGAGGAAGGATCAAATGTCAATCTCAGATGACAGCTCAAGTTTATAACCCCTCATGACAATAACATTCAAACGTCGACAGATTTCTGACATGACTATGAAAAACAAATAGATGTTCCTAATTTATGGCCGAGATTTCATTGTGATCAAATTTGAAAGGACAGAAAAGTGAAAGAAGATGTCAGATTATAAAAATTTCCCAACATTTATGGCAGAAATGTCCGTTCTTAGAACTATTATAACGTGAGAGGTATTTCCAGGAAATTGGTCCCACACAACCAATAGAAATCTTGCAAAATTGAACGAATCGGAGCGAGCCTGCATAATTATAGATATTAAGGAAGGACCAGTAAAGCAGAAAGAATCGAACTGAGCTCCATAAATTTCGCGGATTTAATTTTTACGATGGGAGGTTCTAATAAACAATAAACTTTACATATGATATATAATGTAAGGGACACAGAACATTAAAGATTTCCTTTATAAACACAATATACAGGTAGCATTACTTATAGAAACACATCTATGCTCGTTAGACAGGCTATCCATTGAAGATTACACTGTTTATCGCTCCGACAGAGACCGTCATGGAGGGGTACCGCGGTGTCCATACAAAACGGAATTAATCATTCTGCTGTTCTTACCCCCCAGCTCATTCGCCTTGAAGCCACTATTGGACGCATAACGATAAACAATCTTCAAACCACCTTAATTTCCACTTACAACCCACCAGGCGACATCGTCATCACTGATCTTGAAATCTTATTCTTATTGCAACTCTCAAATCAAACCATAATAGCAGGCGACCTTAACGCTAAACATTCGCTCTGGAATTGCAGAGCCACTAACCTAGCAGGAGTAAAGCTCAATAGGTACGAAAATTCCTCCTCATACGTCATCTACGCCCCTACTGAACCCACGTTCATCTCCGGAAACAGAAACCACCAACCTGACATACTCGACATCGCCATAGTACAAAATATTAATCACAGAATTAATTTATCAGTACTTAACGACCTCTCTTCGGACCCCCTCCCCTTGCTTATTGAATTGAGGGTGCCCTTGCCCTTGCCCACAACCAAGCCTGTCATAATTACAACATGGCCAACTGGAAATCCTTCCAACAAACCATAAATGAACATCTCTGTGATACCCCAATCACAACAGAAAGCGAACTCGAACACGCGACCAAATACCTTGAATGCACAATAAAATTTGCTGTCACAACCTCAGTTCCAATTCAGGTCCCTAATAAACCTAACCAGCGACTCCCACCTGATATAAGCCGTATTAAAGCACTTCGTAACAGAGCTCGTCGCACCTAGCAGACTACCAGGCACCCAGCTGCTAAAGACGAGCTACAGCGACGCAATGAACAACTAAAAGAAGCTTTGACTTACCACCTAAGAAGCCAATGGAATGCCACATTAGAAACACTTGACCTTGAACAACATAAAGTATGGCACATTGCGAAGTCTCTTACAAATGTTAAAACACACATACCTCTCCTCCGCTATAACCAGACAATTGCTCAAACAGATCAAGAGAAAGCGAAGCCCTACAAAACACTCTCACTCCTAACATGGCTCCCTCGTCTCCTCCATTCATTGCGGAAACACTGGCAATCACCAAAAACTTTTTCTCCATGACAACTCACAACAAAATCCGAAAAAATTGTCCTTTGGAAATTAACTGGCTCATTAGATATTTACCCAATAAAAAAGCCCTGGACCCTAATCAAATACCTAACATTGCACTAAAAAATTTGCCACCTCACGCATTGAAAGTTTTAACGGCCATAATCAACTTTGTCCTTGAAACTGGAATTTATCCCTCCTGCTAGAAGAATGCCACAGTACTGCATTTCCCCAAAAAGAACAAGGATCTTTCAAATCCGCTAACGCCCGATCAGCCTACTTAACACTGTAAGCAAACTGCTTGAAAAGATCATATTAAAACACATCAACGCCCACTTGCACAGACATAACATTTTAATACCCGAGCAGTTTGGCTTTAGATCCCAACATTCCACCACTCTGCAACTCCTCAGAGCCGCAGAACACATAGCGCTAGGTTTTAATATAAACAAATCCACAGGCGCTGTCTTCTTAGATATAGAACGTACCTTCGACCGCGTATGACACGAAGGCCTGCTACGTAAAATGCACCACTACAAATTCTCTGATACCATAATAAAACTCATTGCCAACTACCTAACAAACAGGCAATTTCGGTCCTCCGTTAACACTACACTCTCTAGCATGCACCCAATCAAAGCAGGTGTCCCCCAAGGCAGCATCTTAGGGCCCACGCTATTCAACATATATATTAACGACATACCCATGGAAACAAATGCATCTTATTACATCTACGCAGATGACACGGCCATCATGACACAATGAGGTAGCCCCCATCTCCTGCACAAGAAACTGCAGCACGCACTTAGTTCTCTCGAACCCTGGTTAACAAAATGGCGCATATTAGTCAACTCAAACAAATGCCAAGCTATTCTATTCCCCAAACGCACTAAGCATCGCACACAATCAAACCAGCTAACACCACTAAAATTATTTGATAAACCAATCAATGCAGCGCGCAAAATGACATACTTAGGAGTCACGATGGACCAGGGACTCACCTGGAAAGAACACATAAATACCGTACGCCACAAAGCCAATGCACAACTTCGCACACTCTACCCCCTTATAAACTACAATAATACACTACAACTACACTTAGGCTTAACACTATATAAAACACTCATTAGACTCATTCTCACATACGGGGGCCCTGTCTGGGGGTATGCTGCACCCAGCCATATGAAGAAACTCCAAAGTTTCCAAAATAAAGTTCTAAAAATTATAGCTAAGGTACCAGCACTTGCCCCCTGCTCTATAATTCACAAGGAACTGCACGTACACACTATTGAAGAATTCATTTAAAAAACTTGCCGCTGACACATACACCAAAATTGAGAAATACCGTAGCCCTCTAATTATGAATCTTGGAAAATATGATACTTTCCACGATATAGGAGACCGCTTTCACTATTTGACCGAACATTGCCCAAACAGTCATAGAAGCAAGAACCTACCTTGCCAAGCTTCCAATTTGATTAACACACATCTCAGATATTTTTCAGGATCCCAAGCTGTTCTGTAAGCCTCACCAAAATTCATCTAAAACAATGAAACAGCAAGCTAACTCCCCGTGGATTATTCACCTTCTTACGGTAAGAATACGACGAAAATTCCATCCACACCATTACATATCATTTGACTCATGCATGAAAATAACAATTACTCATCTCATTACTCATGGCATTAATAATAACTTATGTAACCAACTAATCTATTAACAACTCATTTAACATGCTCATCCAGGCTCACGTTCTAACCCTCGGGCATCGTTCAGGTCGTGTCATGGATGATGCCCGAGAATCACGCTTGCCACGCTCGCAAGCTATGCATGCCAGCACGCTTCACACTAACAGTCACTAACCGGGGTGCATTAGCGGAACCCGACCCATCACCTGCAAGTTAACTTTCCAAACACCTGCATGTACCCTTATTAACCTGCACCCCTCATACATGCTTAGGTACTAACTGCATGGGGAGGCGATGTAACCTGTGCGGATGATCGCCACCGGGGATGGCGGGTGTGGGGCCGCCCCTTAAAATTAAAAAAAAAAAAAAAAAACAGAAAGGACTTAGAGAGCAGCAGGACTTCGACAGCAGTGAAACATAGGAGGCAGAGACCTCAGAGAGCGAGACGCACGGAATAGTAAACTTTAGGGCAGTAAAAGGTTAGCGGTCCGGGATTCGAGGCAAAGAGCTGAAGGTTGGATAGTCGGAGAACGGAACTGTAAGAGTCAATTTAAATAAGCGGGCAAAAGAATAGACAAACAAATCAAAGTGAGCGAAGTTGGTAAGAGAAGAACAACATTCAGTCAGTTCGACACATTTCCAAGCTTACGCGGACAATCCAGTGTTCTGAGAAGTGTAAATAAATGATGTCAGATAAGAACTCTAGTGTTTCCGTGTAGCTTTATAGATTTCCTTCCCTTCCCTCTGACTCAAACGAGTCACAAAATTCCAGAAGTTCCCTGAGGTAAAGGTTCCCGATCCCGACACAAGGGGCATCCAATCCAGAACTCAAAGAAACACCATTAATCCACGCCTCCTCTTCCTGAGAGCGGACTGCAACAAGCCTATGTACGGCTCCAATGTACAAAGATACGCAAAGCATTTATATACTTCGGATGTAGACCAACGAAATTTTTAGTCCTCGTAGGCAATTGTCAAAACATTCAATTCTGTCTTATTAGAATTGCAAAACAGAATTAAACCTGGCTAATGTCACTGATCTTCACGCCAAAGTTGCATATTTAAAATCAAAAAATCAAATGCTGTCTTTTAACTGCAATTATTACTTATTTGTATGTAATAAATATGACAACAAAACCAGTTTGGACATTAACCAACAATTGCTGTAGCCCAACAATTAATTGCGCCGAAAGTTGAATTATTGTTGCAATGTGTGTAACATCCCAAATTTGATTATAAAACTCAATATCAAAAATAATGTGCATTAAAATTATATACACACAAACATACTCTCCAAAGCTCACCAACAACTCCCTACTCTTCCAAAACCATCCAATTTCCTTTTAATTCTTATTTTTTCGCTTTGTATTAAATATTGGTTTAAATTGCTTTTATAAATGCAAGGTTATGCTTCCCTGCAAAAACTAACACAAAAACTGTAGCTGAAGAGTTCATAAGTTAAGCTCAACAGATTTACTCTTCCTGAAAAAGTATGCTTTGTGGGTGGGTGAGATTGGGAATGGGGTAACTGTTTTTATAACACTATTTTATACAACCACGCAAATGATGGTTCATTGTTAGTAAATTTTAAAATTACAAATATCTTCTAACTCCTTTATTCATTGATCAATATTTCTGCCTTTGGGTAGCCATAAGACAGAAAATACTGGCGACCTAATATCATCGAGGGGAGCTGCTCCATTGGTAGACCGGACCTTTCTCCTATCCTTAAGCCTCATATAACCTATCAATCTAATACACATTTATAACTTAAACTTAATTTAATTTCCTGCACTAGTACTCATTTATTATTTATCTTCAAAAACCCAAGCCCTCTCTAGACCCATTTTACCTTATATAAACTCTTAAGGACACTCTATAATATTATATATTAATTTTCCATACTACATATTTTATAATCAATGATTTTCACATATTGAATTTATCGTACACACTTATCTATATATGATTTATGAATCTGATTTAGTTTTCCAGTCCATAAAGAAAAATACTCGTAGTTTATTTATTTGGATTATTGATAGAAAGAACGTTGAACTGGTACACTTTTTGAAATCATCACCGTTTCTTCTGCATCACTTCCTTTCTCCAGATAAGATGGGATAAGATGAATATAGTTATTTGTAAAATATGAACTAATATTAAAAGTTCCATATAAAACTGCAGGTAAAGGAACTATGTCAGTACAATTAAAGTCAGTTTAAGATAGATAATTATTAAAAGAGTGCTAAAACACATTGTATTATAATTTAATACCGCAATTTAAAGCTTATTATTTTATAAGTTTACATTCTAATAAAATTGTGTCTTCTTTGTACACACATACAGGGCAAATACCTTCCTCAGTCCTCCTCCTGTAATCATTTAGTCTCCATACTCCTAGTCTGAACCATGCAACACCACCCTCTCTTTGCATTTGTCACATTTATCAATATACATATTTTTTCTAATTTAATTTCAAAATCCTTATTCAATTAAACAGAGCTTACTTCTTTTATTCTACTATCCATATTTTGCTGTTGACATCAATTTCCAAGAGCCCTGTCAACATGTTCTCTTTTATTAACCATACATCTTGCATTCCATTTTTAATAAGTTGGTGCCTAATTTCATTTAGTCAATTCTTTGAGTGTATATATTCTAATTGTATTTTTCAGTATATGTCCATGTGGTAATAAATTATAAAACAATGTTTTAGGACTCTTTTCATAATTATTTATCTTACACTGACTTTAATTATACTGACATAGCTACTTAATTTGCAATTTTATATGGAACTTTTAATATCAGTTTACATTTTCACCAATACCTTTATTCATCTTATCTGAACTTCCTTATGTATTCAAAATATTAATTGTATATAGTAATCTTGATTCAAATAACGCCTTATGGATTCATTCAAACCATTTCATATTCATCATAAGAGTCATATATAGGCACTTATTAATCAATTTCAATGCTGATTTCCCTTTTTGTCAAAACCGTCTCTTTGTTTTCCCCATTCCCCTGTGTTTTTAATTTTGTTGCTAAATAAACGAAATTTTTAACAGTTGAAGCAGGAAATAATGCTGCCTTTATTAATTTAATATCTAAAGGCTGCAGAGCTATATTTATAAAGGCATTGTATTTGATAAGGATAATTGTTATGTATATGTATAAGAAAATCATTTTGAGATAGGTATAACAGGAATCGAAATAATTTGTAACTTGTATGTCATTTGACAGGTGATGGTATCTTACAAAAGGGTTTTGTATACATTTTGTGTAAAATATGTTAGAAAGAGAATGTATACCTGACGACTCTCCACTGACTGACCGCTCCTTAGACAAGGCTGAAGAAAGGGTAAACTATCTTTTGTTAGGTCACGAACCTTCTACCCAGGAAATACTTAGGAGTTGACAATAAGAGAAACATGTGGCCGTAACGGGACAGTGTTTAACAAAGTCAGAGGTAGCAATAATTTAAGAGAAAATGAAAATGTCAGAACGGAGACGAAAATGTTTTATTACAGGAAAGCCGAAAAACAGCCCATCAACACGTGCCGTATTTCAGAGAACATTTGGAAATCTACAGACCAAGGAAGGCAAGAGATTATCAATAGAAATCAGAATGTAAGGAAAGGGCCGAAATTTATGACAGCTTGTTCTGGGAAAATTCAAGTTCGTGGGAAGACCTTAGATCAGGGGGGAAAGAATAATTCTAGCCAATGGTCTTCGGATAAATGTTAACGAATCAGGAGAACTTAGATACCAATAAACAATTTTAGGATAGCCAATCACGAACATATAACACAGAAATAGATAAAATACGAGGGAATTTAATTTAGCGAAAGGCGTGGCGATGTAGTAGAAAAACTAGAGTACAGAAGTCAGGTGACAATCGGACATTCGCACTCAGTAGACACATAGTCATACATTCAGGCATTCACGGAGACATTCTCTCGCACATTCAGACCTTCGCCGATTGAGATTCAGACATTCAAGAGAAACAGGGACATCATACGAGAGACGCGAAAGAAATATACGGAGTCAGAAATATACGAGTCATCCGAAGTAATCAGTCTAGATCATTTCTAAAGTTCAGTTGAGGGCAGTGAAAATCATTTTTTAAAGTCAGTCTAAGTGTGTAGTGAGGTCAGCTACGAGCCGTCAGGAAGTAACCTGCTGAGTTATTAAATAAAGTAAATGTTCAAACAGTGCCGGACGTATTAATACACCGAACAATCTCCTTCCCCCCCTAACGACTTTCAAGTCGTTAAAAACAGTCCAAATTTACCCTGAGAACACACCCATCAATCCCCCCAATAGTGGATCCCACAAAATAATACCCATTCCACAGTTTAAATTTATATGCCCCAAAATAACCACCTTTCATTTTTCTTCATTTATCTTTTATGAATACTACAAGTTAGGTTTTACCAACTTTAACTCCACTTTCTAGAACGCCATTCAGTCAATTTCATTGAATGAAAACTTTAAATCTACCACCGAGAATGAACTCGTCAGTAAATTAACGTATAATAACAACATATAGCAAAAATGTTATTGATTTAAGTTAATAGTCAGTTGTAGTTATCTAGAGGGAACTATACTGATACCAAACTAAGAATTGTTGTTTTAAGAATAAGTTGTTTATTTAATGCAGTAAAACAATTTCATTTATGCAGATAAGTAGATTCAAACAAAAAATAGGGAATCGTACTTTTTTCAATTTTGGGCCAAACGGCACAGAGCATCAGTCTCACCTTGTGAAAGGGTGGCGATGATTGGTTTAAATTACTTTCAAATATGCAAAACACCCTGCAGCAACATCTACTTGCACACTAATTTGCTGCCTCTTTTCAGTCATTCTTCTTACTAAAACAGTTTTAGCATGGCTTGAAAATTACCCTCAGGCCCACTTCACAGCACCAAGTGGTAATTATCTTTCAATTATCAGAACGTTTCCGCCGGTTTTATCTTTAATTTCAAACCAAATACATTTGCTTCTAAACGTATTGCTTAAACTTCGGGGGTACGGGTAAATCCCGGGATTTACTTATATTGTCCTATTATTTTGAAATTGAAAGAATATTGTTTTGGTATTAAAAGGTTTAACTATTTTATTTATTAATTATGAAATTGTTTTGTAAAAAGTGATATATATATATATTTTTTTGATGTTCTATTTGACGTAATTATTGCAATAAATAATACTTTATCCTATATATCCTCAAATGTTTACTATATCAAGGCAAATTCAAGCGGAAATGAAAAGAATCACCACTGTTCTGTTGATAGTTGCCGCTAAAGCCGACTTGAAAAATGTTGAAAATACAACCTCTGTTTTGAAGTAGGTTGTAAAGAAATTAATTAATTAATTTTTTTTTTTTTTTTTTTACTGTTTCCAGGTGGAACCACCAAAGTAACATTCCTATACTCTTTAATATAACCATAAAAGTCTTCTAAAATCTTGTGGAATTTACTATGTTATGAACAAATTCATTTTCATCCAGGCCATCAGCACTGTTCTTCATAGTTTCTTGTCACGAAGAGTCATACTGTTGTATAAATTGGCTGTGTGTATCAAAATCCATAAAACACTACACAAATTTAATAATGCAAATTATTTGCACATGCTTAAATAATAACGATAATTTGCAACTCTATGTTAATTTTTCACTTTTTGTCAAAATAAAAAGTGGAGTATAAACGTAGTTGAATAGTTGTTTAAACATTTTGGGTCGCATTTGAAAAGGGCTACTCCCATAAAGTATGCATGTTTGACATGGTGGGCAGGTTATTTGTTTTACTGTTGTTTGACCTTTACATATACGAGTTCCTAATTTGGGATTTTGCTGTGTATTATATATATATTAAACACAATTGGGAAGAACAGGTCGAACGACACCTTGTAGTTCTGAAATTGTTGATTCATCAGTTTGGGATACTAAAATTCATCATGAGAACATTTCTTTTTTTAACACTTAATTTAATTTGTAGTTTTATAGACGGTTCACCATTAATGCTCTCGATATCTTTTCTTTGAAAGCGACTTTTGGTATTGGTATGGGGAAAAAATGGGTGGCTCAATCAGTTGACCCAATCTTCTCTTCCTTTAAGGAGGACAGTAGTTTTTTTAAGAAAAATTTGAGAAAAAAACCCTTAATGTTGAAAAAGGATTACCCTGAATACGATCTATTGTTAGCTATATATCACATTTCACGTTGACAGAGAATATCGCTGGCTATTTCATCAGTCTTCTGAGATATCATATAAAGGATTCTTAGGAGATCTCTTCTTCTGAAAATCTTTATTCTCTTTTCCTAATAAGCATATGATCGATTGGCTGTGGGTGATACACTGGGTCTTCCGTAGTTTGCCACTTTCACGGTAGCTGGCAGGTCGGCAGTGAGAGCGGTAACTCCCGGCGAAGCGGGTGAAACATTCGCGGCATTGATTTAAATTCTCATAATGACAATTACAATTACAGTGAAAATAATCATGTACCTTGTCAAAGAAAAGGTTGTAAATATAGTACTGCTATGTCCATGCGGAGCAATAGAGTATACCGTTTTGAGAATAAGATTAAATCAAAGGATAATTTTACTTTATTTATAGAAACAAGTTGAAAATTAAGTATGGAACAAGCCCACATTGAAAGAAAATATTAGATGAAAAGTTACTCTATTTCGGATGAACTGCTAATTTAAATCAAATTTTTCCAAAAAATATCCCATAAACGATTTGGGAATACACAGATTTTCACCTCGTGCACGCCGGTGTTATTTATAGTATTCGGTTTTTTATTCACTTGAATGCTGCAATTTTACTCGAAATATGACCACACGAATAATCAGTAAATAATATCAAGAGTAGGTATCAATTACTCTACTTTTAACGTTCTGCAATATTCAATTATAGAACCCTTTGCCGAATATTAGGATCATCTGGCTGTAGCCCGATCTTGTATCTTTCAAGTTTAAATTGAATCAATTTCGAAAGATAAACTGATGCGTGTGAATGACAATTTTCTAAAAAAGTAGTCAGAAATATATGCTTATAGCAGGATATTTCCAACGTCTCCTGTCACAAGCTGCATGCTTATTTTCATTGTAATTGCGAGAACTTGAATCAGTTGCACGGATATTACGTCCTTTCGCCGGAAGTTACCGCTGTCTGTTAACATGCCATCTGTAGTGAAACGGGCAAAAAAACCAGGAAATACCTGATAGTTTTCCATTTTTTCCCCTTAGTCGTTAGTGTAAATTCTTTTAATGTAGTATTTACACGCTGAATAATTCTGTTGTTGAAAAACTTAATTTTTATTGTTATGAAATCAATTTTTGCAGGCATCCACAGTAAGTTCCGCTTCATTTCTTTAAATAACCATGAACTACATAATGTAAGTCATGTCGTGTTATGTATGAAACGTTCTGTAATACCGCAGTAGAATTCTTAGGGAATTTGGGGTCTATAACGAAATTATAGATACTGGTAACGGAGATCAGGCACTAATTAGAATAATCTGCTATAAAGAGGTTTCAAAATTAAGAAGGGGTCTGGAAACTAAAGGAATGGGTAACATTTAGATAGTAAAGCGGGGAAACAGGAAGGGGGCCTGAAGGAAAATTAAGAATCTTCTGCGGGATATTAATAGGCAGCTGGCTCTTTCGGAGTGTGCTGTAAAAGTTTCGCTGGAAATACAATTGAAGCTGAAAATCCAGCGGGAGATGGAGCGTTATATTAAAAAAGCGGCCAAACTCAGCAATTTGGGGTTCGCTTGCTTGGTGAAGGGGCGAGATCTGCTATATGTACGAAGAAACAATCTTCTGAACAGATTCTGGGGTACTGCAAGGATTCGGAAGAATGTCGGTCCTGGTGGTGTAGTGCTAACCATACTTGCCCCCTAAACCCAAGATCACGGTTTCAATCCCGGCCAGGATCGATGGATTTTTTCGGGCTTAAAATCCTTCCTTTTGAAGGGAAGGGAAGTAAAGTCGTGAGTTTCATGTTTTAAATTTATGGCATGTAAAAGAACCTCAAGACTGAAAGAAGAGGCCTCTAAGCAAAATTTATCGCCCGTTGTACGCCCTAAATTGAATGGGACGCTGATAAACGTAAATAAACCAAATCAACAAAACAGACGAAAGAATGGAGGAAAATGTATGCATGGGCCTGTTTGTTGACGAGGGGAGAGAGCAGTGGCAGTGCTGGTCTTTGTTGGCAGACAGGAAGGAGAGGCAGTAAATAGGTACAACAAAGTGAGACAACTCAGATTGGAAAAGGTAGACAATTACAAAGGGGGGGGGGAGGTAGGAGAGCATTAATGACACAATTTTGGAAATATGTTTACATATATGTGTATGGGGCTATAATTTAATTACTTTTGTACTTTTTCTTTCCTATTTGTTGTTTTATTTACCTATTTCTAAATAAAATGCTATCTTATCATTCAATAAATTACTTATTTAATTTTAGTATTTATACCGTATATTTAGTTTGTCTCTTAAAAGATAAATATCGGCTTCTGCAGTTTCCTGTATTTCTTAGTGAATTGCAAACGCACGTACTGTCCCACACCCTGTGTTACAAGGATGAGTCATATTTGTAAGAAACGTATTTTGTAAATAAATACACTACTACTACTATCTACTACTACTACTACTACTACTACTACTACTACTACTACTATTGATGCTACTACTGCTACTACTACTTATACTACTACTTCTATTACTAGATAGGACCTTCAGGGCTGCCAGGGAGGAAAAAAATCGAAATGCTGGTCTTACCACCAAAATAAGAATATATCGTTTATTTATTCATATAATATAATGTAATGTAATATAATATAATATAATATGACTTTTTAAAATATTTTAATAATTATTCATATGCAAATCCTTGGATTAAAATGACATTTATTTTTCTACCTTTCAGTCATAGGAACTGAATCAACTCACCGGGACTAGGTTCAGAATCCTTTTAGATGAATATCTCATTGGTTTTTGTAATATTTCTATGAAAAATAAATACACTATATTATTTCAGTTCATGTGTTTTAAGTGTGCATCAGAAAACACAAATTCTATGTATTTCTCAACCTCAGTGGACAGGGTAAGCCCGCACGGGACACTTTTAAAAAGCTACATTAATTAATTATTGTTTTCTGTCGCGCTTTAGGCCCCAAGTAGGTGAATCATGACTTTGTTTCCCGGAAAACGAAGCAAAGTAGGAACGCGCTTACTATAACACCGTAATGGAATATTCACGATTTCAAGGGAATCAATAGCACATTCAGTCGCGACATGGTTCTATGTAATTGATATATAGCCGTTTTGGCGTTTCTGGTTTAGAATTTGCATTTGGGCTACGATAATGAGCTTAACAGCACCTGGAAAAGTGAAATTGAATTGCCATGTTTTTGTAATGCATTAACCTACATTGGAACATTCAGAAACACTAAGAGGTAATCCTTCGTGAGCACTTCTACGTGGCACCGGTCTCTTGATGGCTATCTTGCCTCCTACTGGATTCGTCAGTCACGGTTTCAAATTTAGTGGGGTGGATGGACTTTTATCGTGCAAGACGCATAAAAATAACAGTGCAATGTAAGTGTGTTGAGACAGGTAACACACCATTATACAAGTATTATCAGCGTTCTTTATCTGGAGACCTCCTAGAGTATGCATACGTAACAATGTGACACTCTCCCAACAAACAAAGCGAAGGCAACATAACATTACAGTAAGTCGTTATATGCATTCTCACGAACCCACTGGTAAACCCAAGAAAACGGCCAGGATAAATGATAAATCTCGAGGTAGCTACCAGATTAAAGCATAAACCCTTTGTTAATGGCCTAATTTTAACCGACATAAGTAATCCGTTTCTAGCCTCTTCCCAATTTAGGTCACACCGAGCCAATGAAAATGTGAAGGAGCTGAAGAATGAAATATATTCCGAGCATAGTATGAACAACTTCCTTCATTATATTTATTTAATTGTAATTAAGTAACGAATGAAATAATTACATAAATAAATCCGGAGTTCATTCTTCTAAATTACTTGTCACTTACCTTTTCAGAGTGACGATAAATTCTGTAAAACCCATTCAAGTAAGTTGAATCGAGAACTATTTAATCAGCACTCTCCGTTGTATGCCGCTGCTCGTAATGCAATGCCCTGACCACGTGAGCAACGGAAGTCACTGTGCAGCGTTGCGAACGCTCCAATGCTTAGCATCGCTACGCTATTAAGATTACATTAGCAAGTACCTAAGGCAACTAATTAAGAGTGCTGGCTCTTTGATAATAGCCAAAATATAAAGAAGAAAAATCTGCAACAATCCAGCTAGTATGGAGCCAGGCTGTAACTGAATGGTCGAGTATTATCCCATGAAGAGCAATGAACTTTTCTGCAGTTAATGTGTTCAGAACTAGTATACTTTCCAAATGTGTATTTGGGAAACGTTATTGTTGTACGTTACTGTACACAAACCAATAGTGTCATGTGGCTGTTGGATACATATAAATGTATATTATTCACCGCCTTGAATACCGCCACGGGTGGCTGAGGTCGTTAAGGCACGAAATCGTGAGCGGGAGGTCTGGGGTTCTATTCCCACCAAGGCGGTCCTTCCTGACTGATCTTTGTTCCAGGTTTTCCTCAGTCCTCATAAAGAAAACGTCGGGGAGGTATCCTAAACCTAGGCCTGGAAAGATTCTTTCCTTAAAAATAAATCCTTTCCAATATATCATTTCATCTCATGTAGTATCAGTGTCCACCGCCTTTGGTGCCTCAGTGTTAACCACTATTAAACAAAACTTGAATTATATACTGATTTTGGTTCTTTCAATATCACACTCCCATAAGTGAGAGTTTTAACATCTTTGGATCCGAGTTTGCATAACCAGAGGTACTCTCTAAAGGTTCACATTTGATGCCCTTTGTCAGAAGAATTATACATATAGATTTGTCATACTGGAACAGGGCTTTGCGATGCTCACGGGAGAGTGAAAACACTTTGGTCAGCGTGCTATATGCCAACTGCAGCAGTGGTGATTGCTAACCGGTTGGTCATTGCACGCATAAGAAATGTAACTTCTTTCACCTGTTAGTGAGGTTACCATTTTGGACAGCCTAAGTGGAGAAGTCTTTGGGAGAAAATTTAAAGCCAAACTCTACTTTCACAAAAGGTTAGAGAGTGCAGAGCATTAGACAGGGCAGTAAGAGTTCTTTTAATTTCTTTGAATAGTGTTTAACGCCCAATTTTAATACTGAGATACCACAGTTGGTGGACACTGATGATACTTGCGATGAAATGATATATTGGGAAAGGGATTTTTTAAGGAAGGAAACGTTCCAGGCCTAAGTTTAGGATACCTACCCGGAATTTTCCATTTATGAAAAACCTCAGTCAGGGAGGACGGTCCTGGCGGAATTCGAATTCCAGACACCCCACCTCGCACCTAAACGACCTCGGCCACCCATGGTGGTGCGATCTTTTAAGTATGCAGATCTCAGTTACAGGATTCTACTTTCGGACACTCCAAAAGTCCTCTACCTAGATCATAAGATGTCTATGTTATTTATGAAGCAATCATTTTTAATATATTCGCCGGAGAAAGGATTGGTTCACTTTTGCTATACTTGATATTGCGATTATACTTATTTAAACAAAGCTCAAACTATAAATTGTGTACATCAACTATAGTGGTCCAGTTTGACTTTCAGACATGATAAGTTTATTCCAGAGCTTCCCCTCTCCCTGGAAAGGCTTACCAAGTAAAAATAGGCGACAATGAATCCCGGGATCATGAGTTAATTTCATTAATTTCCTCAAAGTACTGTAGCAGTCACAATGCGATAAGGAAATCCTTAAATATTGATAAGTATATAAAGTCAAGAGTTACTGTATACGTTGGTACCTACAGTGCGGACTAGCCAAGAGTGTAAGCATATTTCACGTGTAAAATGAGGAGCGTGCTAGCAGTAAATGCGTCACTGTTTCTCACTTCCTCTTTCGCCTATTAGGGAATAGTGGAAACGTAATATACGGGCGCTATCATCATTAGTATACCTTGAAAAGTAGTGAGTTTATTCTATTTTTAATGTTGTTTAGCGCTCATTTTTACTGCTGAGGCACCACGGGCGTTGGACACTGGCGATGCATGAGATGAAATGATAAATTAGAAAATACTTCTTTTAAATGAAGGAAGCGTTCCTGGTCTTAGGGTACCTCTCCGACATTTACCATTTATGAGAACTGAAAATACCTGCCAAAACCTCAAAAGGGAAGATAGTACCGGTGAGAATCGAATCCCAGTCCTGACGCTCACGAGTACGTGCCTTAACGACCTCGGTCATCCGTGTTGGACTTATTTTAGTTAAGTCCATTAATGGCGACGTGGTTGATGATGCTATTTGACAAATGTTTTGTGATAAAAATAAGTACCTATTGCGGTAATATTTTTAACAAATGTTATAAATAATTTAATTGAAATTATGCACAAAATTAAGAAATACAGTAGATAAGGTATGCAGCTGCTTTTTATTGTAATATAACTTTTTAAACTAAGGGTAAAATATAAACTAGATAAGAAACCATCAAACGCACACTAGTAGAAGTATCGGAATACCTTTAACTTTTCCAATTTAATGTATAGTTCTTCAAGCTGTTATCGTAAAAAATAAATAACCAAAACATTTAAAAACCTGTGTTTATTTTAGACTAATTAAAATGAAGATGTATAAATTTAACTAAATTGTTTTATTACATAATAAAGCGAAACATATAGTCTCCAGTTTTAGGAGAGTGTAAAATATCTTATTTGAAAAGGTTTTTAACTTAGTTGAACGAAGATTTCAGATTTTGATGCCTAGGTTTAGCAGCGCTTCTTTAAAGATACAAAATGAAAGAGATCGAGACGTCAGAAAGAGATATAACAGTATCTGTCAAAGCCTTATCCAAACACTTGGATTGCTTTTGCCCCAATATAAGGATATACACACACCTTGGAGAATTTACGGGCATTTCGAATGGTTAGTTTGACCAGCAATAAACCCTGAATTGTAGTTAGAATAGTCTTTTGTCGAACTTACTCAGTAGAATTACAATTACTTTTAATCGTTTCTTTGCTAGGGATATAATTGTAATAATAAATGCTACCAAGTGGGATGACTCAGACAGTGATGCTTGCCACTCGCACTTGGGAGGACCCGCGTTTAATTCCCTTGCAGTCGGTCATCCTAACCTTGGGTTTTTTTAAACGAATGCTGGGATCCGTTGGTTCTATTACAGGATTGGTTTGGTGCTACGGTGGCTTGCGCTTTGAAAATGTTTCTGCCCCGGCGTCTAGTATGAAGCGGCCCTTCTGATGGGCTCCAACTCCTTGAAAAGGAACACCACCGACTTCGGAATGTTATATTTGTAAATAGTGTTAGCACCCCATCTTTGTCCCAGTCCTGGGCGCCCGGTGTTTCCTTAAGCTCATCCCTTCACCTAGGAGGTGTCCTACTGGAGGTGTAGGCAGAAATGGCCAGCCATTGAGCAAGGCTAAGCACCAAAATATCCTTTTTTGACTCTAAAAATGCAATCAATCCATTCCAACCCAACAATTGATACTGAGCGTGTCCCCTTTATAGTTGTAAAAGTCAGAAATTTAACCAATAGTCAATTTATCTTCCTTAAACATATCATTACTCTGTGTTAAAAATTGCAGATTGAGATCGTAGGAACGTTTTTTTGAAATATGAATGCTCAGTGAATAATAAAATTATTATTATTATTATTATTATTATTATTATTATTATTATTATTATTATTATTATTTATATTATAAGATATATTTGCTACTCTTTCTAATAAAACAGAAGCAAAATGTGGGTATGTTTGAATTCTAATAAAACGTAATGGCCACTTAAGTTTTTTCTCCCTCGGACCATTTTAGTCATCTAATACTTTGCTTCCATAATTCAAAGTATCTAACTTGCAGTATGCCAACCAGAAAAAGGCGAAGAAAAATAATCTAGTATGACTTTATTTAATTCCCGAGAACAGATCAATATTTTGCATACGAGTTAGTTACTGAAACGTTCCATTAAGTACATATGTCAGGACAAAACTCGTTTCCCTTACACAATGTCATTTATAGCGCTATAAGGGATATATTTAATTGTGTTTAATGGCCGTTTTCACTACTGAGACGTCATAGACCACGAACAGTAATGGTACATGAGAGAAGTGATAAATTAGAAAAGTAATTTTTGAGCGAGTAGGAAGTATTCGGTCAGTAATTTGAGGATACATTCCCAGCATTCGGCAATAATGAGGATTGAGAAAAATTTGGAAAAACTTTATTCAGGGAGAACGGTCCTTTTTGGAATCGAACCCCAAACCTCGCGTTAAGCTGGCGTTGTCTTAACGACCTCCACCACCTGTGTCATTTATACATAGGAAATAACTATTAGCATTATGTTTAGCTCACCCGCCTTCCTACAAAGTTTGTTGTATTCATATTTATCGATTTGAACACGACTGCAATTGATTTTACGGTCAAAACCTTATCAGCAGATGTGTAGCGGCTAATAGCTTCCGGAGTAGAAAGTTCCCACTGTTTCGAGCTGACAAGAACATTGTAGCACATGTATGATAAAAGTGAGGGAAGAACAGAAAGATCTGCGGCCGAAACAGACAAATTGTAAAATGTTGTAATTCTCTTAAACTGTCTTTGTATATTTTACAAAATATTTTAAAAGCTTCTTTTGAAGAACACGAAAACATTTATACAGTTCGAAAACGTTAATTTTTCAAAGCTGTATAAAAGTTAAAATGACAACCAGATTTTAAAAATCAGATCCACGTACTATGTAAAGTACGTAAGCTTTCCATGCAGTTTAATAACATTTTTTTTAAGAACTGCTGTTTGCTAAGTCTGTCAGCTCAATGTAGAAAGTATGTGGAAGATAATGGTGCTATCAAGTGCAAGAATTTAATGCCTGAATGTTGATTATAACTATATACAGGCTGCTAATATGTAGACAACCTCTGGTGATTAGATGAAAGGACCAAAATCTTACAAAAGCTCACATGAATATTTGGCCAATTTCCGATTTTTTAACCTATGTATTGTTCTGCAGAAATTGATGAAATTTGACACATCTAGAGTTATAATGCTGGTGAAGAATTTCTACGTCATTACATCTGGAATAAATGTTAAATAATGGTCATGTGTATAAATCTAATGGGTTAAGGTCAGGTGAACGAGAAGAACAGGGTTTATTATTTTGGAAAAGGCATTCTAGAATCACTGTAATAGCGCGAGAAAATTGAGGCTGTGCCCCATCTACATTAACCACATTACGATGCATTAAATTTCGTAGAATGTCTTTCTACAAAACATTTCATTGATACGTTAAAAAGTGGCACTAAAATATTTCAGACAAAAGGAAAAAAAGCAATTAATGGGTCACCAGTTACTCCAGACCATAAATCAATGCTAACATGTTGTTAGTGTGTCGTTCCCAAAACTGCATAGAAGTTTTCTTAGACCATAGATTTTCATTTAACAGTTCTACATCCATTTTATTCCCACAGTGACAAAATACAGAGGTCTTTGATTAAAATCCACGAAACAGCATTAATTTGTAATTTGGCAACTGATGACTTGTGCTTTGTTGTTACCCGTCTATTTTACTTTTACCACCTTTCGTAGTATAACATAATGGCACCGCAAGTGTGTAGGGATGCAGTAGAAAGTAGAAACATAGAAATTTGTTTGAACTTGTTGATTCTTGTAAATGAACAAAAGTATGACTCTTTTTGGCTCAGGTAAAGCAAGTAGAACTCTCTCTTCCTCCTCACCTGTTGTAGCTTAATGTCAACCCAGCTCGGTATTGCTTACCCTAGTATTTCATTTAAGAACTTTCGAAAAATAAGACATTTTTAAAACCTTCTGTTGGAACTCACACAGTGAAACTTGTTAAATGTAAATTATAATTAATCTGTCGTCAAACACACTCTTATGCTTCACTTAATTTTAAATACGGTGGGACCGGTTTCGAAAAGACATCCTCTCCATCTTCAACCAACTTGACGACTGGTACGAGAAACCAACATCTATGAGGACCTGTGGCTGCGTCCTGGTGCTGTTTTTTTCTTTATAAACTGGAAATTGGTATTACATTCTCCTATAATGTTAGAAGTCATAAGATGATCGCTATGTTTATGAATGTAGTTTGTAACGGGTATTTGTGGTTCCTATTTTGAGGAATTGAATGGGATTTCATGGGTAATTTGGACTGTTTTTAATGACTTAAAGTCATTAGGCGGAAGGAGATTATTTACTGTATTAATTAAGTCCGGCATTGGTTGAATATTTAATTTATTTTGCACCTTGGCAGGTTACTTCCCGATTAATAATTACCCTTATCAAATCTAATGTCTTTAGAAATATAACTCTGCAGCCTCAAGTTATTAATTTAATAAAGGCAGCCTTATTTCCGGCTTCAAAATCTTCTCCCATGTGTCCAGTATTGTACGTCCGTGTGCTTCTTTAAGTAAGTTTATTTCTCTTTTTATGTCGTGATTATCTTTCCAAAAATGGTGTGCCACTGCTGACCTATCAATCTGTTTGTACTTAACGGTCCTGAGATGCTCCTTTAACCTTGTTCCTACGTTCCATTTAGTTTTTCCAATGTATATCTTATCACATTCTTTACATGTTAGTTTGTAGATGCCTGACTTTTTCTCCTGTGGAATGTTATTAAACACTAAAACTGTTGTCCACTGAAGCATCTTTCAGAGTGTATCTGCTAACAGGTGCCAATTTAATGTTAGTATCTTTAATTTTTTTTTTAATTTATTCATAGCTACTGGACGGTAGGTGAATTTTTTAAAAACCGGTCTCTCTTTTTCAGTTAATAATGGAGAGAATGTCTCTTCGAAACCGGCCCTACCGTATTTAAAAGTAAGTGAACCATAAGAGTGTGTTAGACGACAGATTCATTATAATTTACATTTACCCTCTTATTTTTCGGGCGCACTTTGTTTTAAACATTAATAATTCCTTTTTTGTCATAAAGATCCCGACCAGGACCGATGGATTTTTTGGGGCATAAAAATCCTGAGTATGGCTTCCTTCGGAAGGGAAGTAAAGCCGTGGATCCCGTATGGTACATTTACGGCACGAATAAAAGAACCTAAAGCCTAAAAGAGAGGACTTTGAACAAAATTTGTCGGCCATTTCCGCCCTGAGTTGAATGGGACGCTGATAATCTGAGCTGTTAGCGTCCATAAATAAATTATTCAAAAAAAATTCCTTGGCCGTCGTCAAACGTGAAATAAATATCGATGCTTATGTAACATACACAAATTTCCGTACACCATTATGATACAAATTACAGATTCACATTTCATTTATGACATTTCATACAAAACAATAATTGTGAAACATACGTAATGTAATATAAATGGTGATTTACAACTGTATTCAAGGTAAACAATGCGATATCTAGTGCCTGAATTACCTGGAATTGCAATGTTCTTAAAAGTGTTGCATATCTTAAAACAATTTACTAAAATGAATATAATTTTCTTTGTCGAATTGTATTTATTTGCAGGATTTGGGGAAAGTTTTAATAAATGCACAGATTATAGCTGGAAACCTATCTAATTTTCGCATGTGTGATCTTGAGAGACATAATAGAAACTAAAACTGCCTCTAACTTTTCCGCAGATGTTTTATCACGCCCTATTTGTATATTATTTTATAAATGATCCATCCTTGTGGCTGAGGTACTAAGTGTCTGTTTACAAATGATTGAACTAAGTGTAGTTTTCTGTTAGAAACCTTTTAGAGTGCGTTCATTTTTTGATATTTTTTACCTATAAGACAGAATACTATTTCATTTTAAGGAATTTGAGTAAAATGTAAGTAATTTCTCTCTCTTCCAAGTTATTGTGGAAGTCTGAGTGAGACATTAAACCTTTTAAAATTTAAAATGCATATATCGCATGAAAATGAACTTTGCCCAAACAACATTCTTATATTTTTTCACGCATGATTTAAATTAAAATTAAATGAGAAAAAACCTTCAGTAATGTCAATTTTTGTGTTTCGATGTTTTTTTTCTTTTCTATTGAGTGAGTTTTGATATTAAAGTGCCACTTTTTTCTTATTTTTCTGTTATCTGATATAGAATATCTTTGTATTTGTGTAACACTTAATTTGTTTTGCACAAGCGAATGTTACAATGGCAACAAAAAGAGATGTCAGTGTTATAAATACAATAAAGGTTTGAGTGTTTAAATCTAGAAAAATTAATCTTTTAAGAGAAAATGAAACAATAACAGATTCTGATTATGGTAGAGTAAGGTGAATAAAATGCACAGTAAGGAATGCCGATAAAATACCGCCAATAGGAATTGAAAATGTAGAAAGGAAGATTGTTCTGCACCTTTATCATTTCTAGATTACAAAAGGGAAACATTTCAAACAACTAACTAGCAACACATTTACACATTTAACACATTTTATTCGTAGATAAATTATGTTATTTAGTTTGATGTTTATTTTTGGAAAAGATAGCACCAATTCTTAAATCTAAAATATTGAAAAAATAAATTTCAATTTCATCTCCAATGAGGCTTGTTAACTTAAATTCAGAGAAATGCCAATTTAATTAAAAGTAAAGACTTATGTGCGAAGCTTTCATTTATATATATAGATATATCAATGACGTTATGTCTTTTAAGGTATTTATAATAAAACATTATTTGTTGACAATTTATTTTAAAATAGCAGTAAATACATTGTGTACTTTTTCTAAACCGTCATATATAACTTTAATTGATATTGGGTTACTTTAGGAAAATAAAAGCTTTTAAAGCGGCGCGGAAACTATTCCAGAATTATTATATGCCACTCTCTGTAGTTGTTAGTAGTTGTGGCTGACCTACTCCCGCTTTTCATTGAGCTAGATTGTTTCGTGGAAATATTAAATTCTAATGAGTTTTACTATTTCTAAATGTTACCCTCAACATTTCGGAAAAGCTGAATCATTCTTACTGTTAACTTGCATGCCTGCCCCACACTTACTTCCTCCTAGAATACTGACGTAACAAACTAAACAGCACTTGGAAGGATATGCCGTGTACCGGGAAATACTTTTTCTTGGGAGTGTTCCGCAAAGGGGAATGTTTGAACTTCTATTTGTGTCACTGTGTCACAGGGCAG
Source organism: Metallyticus violacea (assembly GCA_030762175.1). Classification (NCBI taxonomy): domain Eukaryota; kingdom Metazoa; phylum Arthropoda; class Insecta; order Mantodea; family Metallyticidae; genus Metallyticus; species Metallyticus violacea. Next base: position 145,126,402 of record CM060846.1, on the reverse strand, counting down.
CTCAGTTTTTCTGTTTATTACTTTTTGTCCTACATTTAGCTGTGATCAAAAATGGAAATTAAACTTATATTATTAATCTTCAATATTTTTATGGCTTGGTTTATAATTCCACAAAACAGTAATTAAAATATCTGTGTACAATTCCGATCTGACAAGAGGTTAATGAATTACATCCAAACAACTTCAGAGACTGTAGACTTAGCAAGTAATTTGAAATAGGGAATTTATGGTCTCCCCATTCAAATTTCAAAGTTATGGCATTAAGCTTCTTAGGGAGCATAATGTCCCTGGCTAATGAAAATTTCATTTGTAATGATATCACATAATAACGGAAGGATGTTGGTTAGTATAATAATGGCGTCAAGTAAAATCATTTCGAGGTTCGTTGATTCAATTTTTGTTATACTTACATGTCATGCAATAAGATTCTTCATCATAAAATAAACAAAGAACCTACTGAGCAAAACCTTCACGTATGATCTTTAAATACACAGTCAGTATCTAACGTTATTCTTAAGGTCACGCTGATAGGTGTATTAAAGTATAAGTTTTTGAGTGTTCAGTATTACATTGTCGTATGATTACATCAAGATTTTAGAGATTTTTACAGCACTAAATCTTGAAACTGCTGATGATAAACTATTGAAAACTGGGCAAGTTTCAAGACATTCTAGGCAAATTTCTATTTACATTTCTCTTTGACACTGACATTATCAGCATCTAATATATCATTTCATCTTTAGCACTATATAATTTATTATTTTATTATTATTTATTTCGTGAATCATAAATTCTTCCCATAATTGCTTTGCCTCACGATTATTCCTCAGCTAAGTCATAAAAGGGGTCGGATATTTAATATCTTTAGATCCCGATTGTATGAGTATGTATTCCTACTGCAGTGAATCGGATTGATTGATTTATTTATGGACGCTCTTTAACATCGAAGGTCATCAGCGTCCCATTCAACTCGGGGCGTGAAACGGCCGACAAATTTTGCTCAGAGGCCTCTCTTTCAGGCTTGAGGTTCTTTTTCGTGCCGCAAATGTACGACACGGGACCCACGGCTTTACTTCCCTTCCGAAGGAAGCCATACTTAGGATTTTTACGCCCGAAAAAATCCATCGGTCCTGGCCGGGTTCGAACCCGCGTTTTGGGTGTAGGAGGCAAGTATGGTAACCACTACACCACCAGGACCGACAATGTGAATCGGAAAAGTGGAGTAAGGGAAATGTGTTCGGCAGTGAGATGCATGGTAAGCATGTACAATAATTTAAGGAATATGGAATGTGTTAAAATATATTTTGCAAGTCACACGATATGTTACATTCGAAACATTTTGTGAATCATTTTTGCGGTATCTGTAAGGGTAAATAGCATCATTTTCTCATTAGCAAGCTAAATGTAATGGGTTATTTTCCAAAATATATTTGCAATATGTTTGCACCTTTTAGGATTTACACACTTAACTATCTCTGAACATCAGAACATGGCAAGAAACTTACAGAAATTACGTGAGATTAAAGTCAATTTCAATTGTCTAAGGTATAAAATCAAAAGATATATTTTGGAAAGTAAGAAGATGGAAGTACGAGCTCATCAACACAAGAAAGTCAAAGACTGACAGGATGCCGGTGTTCTATCACATACTTCCTTTCTATCAAAAAAGTCGACCCTGGTGGTCTACTGGTAATTGCCTGAAGGGTACAATCCCGGCCAGGATCAATGGATTTTTTCTGCCTAAAAATCTAAATTATGGCTTCCTTCCGAAGAGAAATAAAGCCATTGGTCCCGCGTAGAGGATTTACGGCATGTAACAGAACCTCGAGAGTGAAAGAAGAGGCTTCTGAGAAATATTTATCGGCCGTTTCACGCCCTTAATTGAATGGGACGCTGATAACCTGAGATGTAAAAGAGCGTCCGTAAATAAACCAAATCAACAAAAAGTTCCGTCAATAAAGTCGTGAGACGGAGGTAAAGGACGCCGCGACCGGCCTCGTCCCTTTGCTGGTTGTCGCGTCAAGGAAGGAAGAAAAAAAAAAAAGAAACAAAAAAAAAAACAAAAAAACAAAACCAAAAAAAAAGGGAAAGACTCGAGTAATCGTTTAAAGAAGTTAAGGTGATGGCTATGAGAGTAAAACATCTAGACGTGAGGAAGACCCGGGATAAAGGACTTAGAACAAGCATATCAATGCCAGGTTTTTCAAACATAGAAACTGAGCAATAGCTATCATTCGTAGCAATCATAATAGGTAGAGGAGCTGTAGGAATTTGCGTGTGATTTACATGATGACTCCTCAATGAAATGCAATGCTGTATTATTAGGAAATTCATATACGTCTAAGTAGGGTCAGACGATCTATACTCCAATCTGGGGTTATTATTCATGTCAGAAAGTCTATATTTCAGTTGAATAATCAGAACAGAATTGCACAATGCACAAGTGTACCGAAATCAAATGTAGCGGTTAGTGATATTGCACGGAAATGCACGGAGCGAATTTGCCCTTCTCAGTCATTCCAAATTTAGGTAGAAGAAGGAAACACTATTTAGCAAGCTTGCCTCGTATTTGACGCGTCTGACACCACCGTCTTAGCGGGATGGGAACAGCGGGGTGATATTCAGTAATATTAGTCTACTTGTAGTACATATTGTATTATTATTAGAGTCAATTATTCAATAGAGGTTTGTAAAGCTGGTGTTGATTACAGTATATTATAGGCGAAAGGAGCTATAACATTTTGAATGAAGTCCTGTGGAGTGGAGTTGCAAATAAACAAGATATTGAATACAGGTAATGGTTTAAACTATTTTGGCCTATGGTGCTGAGAGGTGCACCTTAATGGAGAATCAAAAATATAGTAATATTAGTGGTAGCAATAGGTGTATCTTTAGTATTATAAAATTCTATATACACATGACAAATATATTTTATATGTATAAATATAATATATTTTATGCATGGGCCATAGATCGTACGTACGATAGTATGATACGGAATTAGAAAGAGCAACAAATAGTAATGAAAATAAAGCAATGTTAATCATAATAAATGAACATTAACATTGGAAAAACGTTATTTATTAATATGAATTTTACATACTACTTATAATTACACTAGTTGTTGCGTTCTAATCAGAGCATAAAATGCTTCTAGTTTCGCCCACTTTGGCTAGGAAAATACCCATATTAAATCAACTAGTGTGGTTCAAACACAGATTCCAAAGTGTCAATCGTTCTCTAATTGCCTTTAAAAGTTTTCAGGAAACACTTTTTCTCAGGTGTTTACATTCAGCATATTTCTCATCCCCTCCACAAAATGGGCAGATTTTCCTACAAGAACTATCCGTTATTTTCCAACTTCCCAGTCTATTCCCAGGTCATTCTGGTTGTAGCCTTTCTCCCTGGAACAAGCATATACACTTCTTTACCCCAGGTTAATTTCATTTCACTCGACAGACTCAAGGAGACTTTTGTGTTACATTCTGCCTCGATTTTCTGCCTGCTGATATCCTCAAGCTTTGTTCTAACCCTTTTCCACTCGCTTTTGTTATTTGCATTGCTTAATTGCAATGATGAACCCAGGCCAATTCTCCGAGTCTTCTTTCCATTTCTGCAGCCCAAAACGTTGGAGCTATATTTTACATCTGGTGTCTATAAATTTTAGCGTGAAGTGTGGACAGGTCTCCTTGCATTATCCCAATATTTCACTTCCTTATTTTACTGTTAACCGTATCTCCCTAACAACCCCACCTCCTTAATGGCCCCTCAGTTTGACGTTGCTTTGGAGAGCCAGAGAACCCTTTTCCAAAAATCGACTTGAATTTTATTTACTTGTTCAGCTCTCCCCATTTCCATATTTCATTTCCATATAGCAGAATAGATTTAATCATAGCATTGTAGTCCTCTATAGTGTATCTACTGATTTATCTAGAAAGCGAGTCAGAACACGTAGTGACTCATTTAGTTGACCTTGTGCTTTATAATTAATAACGGAAAGCTGCTTATTCCATTTCTCACTCATATTAAAGAAATTCCTATATAAAAAAAATTAACATTTTGTAATTGCTTGTCCACTCTAGTGCTATTTTTCATCCCTGCCATACACGTAGCCATTTTTAAAAGTAGTTGTTTTCGTTTTGTTAACATTTACCACCATACCCCATTTCAGGCAACACTTTTCTAGAATGTGAATGCCTTTCTGCAAACAGATACTGGCAGTGGAAATGGGTGGACTTTCTCGAGGAGTCAAGATATTTAGATTAAAGAAGAGGAGAAATGAAGATGTGAGAGAGTTACGTGATATGCAGGAAGTGTAATAGAAAGAATTAACAGACATACTCCCTCTATGGTTGGAAAAAGATGGATCAAGACATGGAAAGGCGAGTATTTAAAATGTTGAGGACCCGCCATCTGTAGGAAGGACAATAGCTGGATCATAAAGGCTGGCGTGGAATTCAGGGTAACCATTAAGAGTAGAAAATGTTTTAAAAATAAAAATAAGTAATTAAGTAATTATAATCTACGTTTATTTAGCAACTGATCCACTCACCCCAACTCTCCCATTCACAGAAGCAGCCATTTTCTATGCTTACATAATCTTGTTTCAGATTCGAGTTTTTATACATGAAAGCCAGCCAGTTAATACCAAATCCAAATGTTTCCTCAAAGCGTAAACATGCGCTAACGTGCAATAAACTTCTATAATATAAAGTTACATGCTGATAATGACCTATTGTTAAGAGAAATGTGCTTTATAATTTTTTTTAATGAAACTGTTAGAAAATTATTTTAAAAAGTATATAGAACTTCGCCTAATTTAGATATCCATGCACATTCCGCAGATACAAATAGTGAGTTTTGCTAATAAATTTAGCACAAATACCGCAATTTTAGTCCTTAATTTAAAGCCTAGGTTGAACGTTTTGCATAAATAAAAGAGTTTTTTTATCTAAAACTTTATATTTCAGTTATAATTAGTTTAGTTCAATATTAAATATGAATGAATTTTTATACTGCATTTTTAGTTATTTCCAATCCTGCTATTTTTAAAACACTAATTCTAGTACTACATTCATCATTGCACCAAATTACACCATTATAAACACAAATATTTACTGTAATTAATTAAATCTAAACATTTTTGGAACGCGTTCCTATATCAAGTAATGGAAAATTCCAAAAATAGCTTTTATATTAGAAAGCATTCCCTCTGGAACTGAATGCTTTTGGGTGTACTTTCCCTCAGTTATTGTTTATTTTTATACCTACACCAAGAATCTTTATCTTTAGAGAAGCATTTGCTGTGGATTATCATTTGTGGACATCTAATGAAAATATATTGCCCATATGGCTTGCCTTATGGCCCTTACAGTGTTTCCGAAATATACGTCTACCAATGTGTTTTGTTTTCCCCAAACCTACTACTTTCACACATCACTACAATCTATGTGAAGTTTAACTGAACTATTTTAACACATTACCATGCCTGTCACACCCATTAAATTCAAATCACAAGCAAAATAATATGTTGCCAATCCTGGCAGTCCCATGTCATTGGAGCAGAATGACCACCAAAACAGAATTAAACTTACAACGCATTGCTACATCTATTTAGAAATATTTGCAAACAAATTTCTGAGACGCCCAAGTTGGCTGAAGGATGAAAAGTGTGTGTGTGTGTGTGTGTGTGTGTGTGTGTGTGTGTGTGTGTGTGTGTGTGTATCAGCCTCACCGTCATGTCTAAAAAACTCATTTAAAGGACTAACATCTAAATAATCACAACACAATGTATAGTATTATTATGAAGGGAAATTCCGTAGTTTTTTAAAGGGATAAAAACAAAAAAACCTTATTTTTGGACATTTAAATAGACACTTTCACTATTCTTAACTGTTTCAAAGAAGAGATTTGTAGACGTTTACAGTTTGTTTATTGTGTCATGCATAAGCTTAGATTTGCGGACATGAAAGACAGACAATTTTTAAACAATAGTTCTTCAGAAAATCATCAAGTTTTTCGATAGACGACGTTTCTGTTTTGTTCAACTCGAGTATTACGAGAGCAAAACTTTCAACATTCTTCCCATAGTACAGAATGGCATTTAGCCTGCACTCCAGCTGTGACTACATGCAAAGGGAAAGGGAAAAATTGGAGATTTTATGTTTGAAGAGATCGATTCCGGATAATGATTTAAGAAATGCTATATTTCTCCCAATTTCATGTCAACCTACCCACGCATATGTATGCATCCCTACTTCTACAATGGCAACGTAGTTTATTCGTCAAATATAATTGAATAAACGAGAGTATAAAATAAAATTTATACCAGATATGCGTTTATTAGGAATTTTGCAAAAAAGTGGATTTAAATATATTTTATTTAAAAATTATTTTATAAAAACATATTTTTTATTTAAGCTAAATATTTTTCGTTCAGAATTTTAAACCAGATTACGGGCATTTATCTACATGCATAAAAATGTGCTCCCTAATGACAAGGTTCATATTTCTAATGTTATCAGAGCTTATACTTATTACAACGTATCCATAATAATGTCAATTTTCTGCCAAAACCCATTTTTGAAATACCGACGTTTTAATAGAACTCAATGATACAAATACAGGGTGGTAATTTAGGTGTTAAAGACGGTTTGTTTTATAAAGAGGCGTACAAGAAATAATGAATGTTATAAATAGAAGTAACAATGGTAATTTTCCACCGGAAACGTCAAAAAGTGCTATTACAGAAGGATAACGGAATTTGAGGCAGTAAGGTATGTTGAATCAATATTGATAAAGTTATAGCCTTTAATTTTTGAGTTACAGGAATAAAGCTAATTACTCTTCTTTGTGTGAATCTTGATTTATTGCACAAATGTTTGCATTGGAATAGTTGATTTGAAAACTGTCTGTGATCTACTTTAGATGCACCAATAACACATCGACACTATATGTGTTAATACTTTCTTTTAATTACATTATGTGCATGCCATTGGAACTAAATGACGAACACCACATATACAATAAAAATGCAATAGTTTGTTTTCATGATATAGTGAAGTGTGTTATATTATTATCTCTAAATCTTCAGTGCATGATTAGGGCTGCTTGCTTTTCGTTTAATAGATGATAGTAATTATGTACTAAATATTTACTTTACCTGTTGCTTGTATTGGCTTTACCATAGATACCAAGTATATCAAACTAACGATCCGCGAACCGGATTGGATCTTTAAGTGTTCTTTAACATCTATTTCACCTCTATAAAAATGAAAAAAAAAATACTTCTATATTTTACTAGGAGAATCACACTCTATGCAAGTCGCTGTGATATCGCCATTTACTATACTAGTACATCTGCTTTTCGAAGGTACCCCCACTACTTAAGGCAGTGACTATCTCGCCTATGTGAGTCATCTGTTTCGCATCATGTAGTTTCTGAACTGTATACATTCTAGCGATTTCTAATATCTTTTCACGCATTTAAGGGTTTCTGGTTTCTGGAATACTCTGTCTCTCCAATGTTAAAATAGTGCTTATAAAGAGTAAGCTTTCTCAAAATCGATGTGCAGCAGCGCCTATGAAAATAACTTAACACGTGGATTTTGTTAGACACATATTTTTATGTCATTAATTGTATTACAATTTGTTTCATTTTCCATGTGTAAATTCGTTTAAAATTACATTATGGCCTGGTAGTGTAGTGGTTACCATACTTGCCTCCTAAATCTAAGATCGCGGGTTCGAACCCGGCCAGGACTGATGGATTTTTTTTCGGGCGTATGGCTTCCTTCTGAAGGGAAGGGATGTAAATCCGTGGGTTCCGTGTCGTAGAAATAAGGCACGAAAAAGAATCTCAAGCCTGAAAGAGAGGCATCTGAGCAAAATTTGTCGGCCGTTTCACGCCCTGAGTTGAATGGGACTCTGATGACCTGAGCTGTTAAAGAGTGTCCATAAATAAATCAATCAAAAAAATTATGGAATTGTGCGGTGTTTATGAAACACAATGTTTGTTAAACAAACCCTGAAAATTTGAAGGAAATAGTGCATTAGATTCTGAGAAAGTATGAATTTTATGGTACATACGTTTTTCTCTCGTACATTAAGCAATAAAGTTTAGAATATCTTTCAGTGCATTTCAGTGTCCACAAGATGGAGCATTCTTGTACAAACTCCTAGAGAGAGACATCAAAGTATTTATAAAGATACTGCGTGTATTTAGAGATTTTCCAATCGTTTAGTTCCATAAAATCGTCAACATATACCTCTTGAAGATAAAAAGTTTTGAAAGAAAAAACGTTTGTCAGTAGCTGTACAGTTCCTAAACTAGGAATGCCCATGCAGAATATGAGGGTTTTTCAATTTTCAACTTACTGATCACTACATTGTGTTTACATTATAACATGAGTTAAGTAAAATATATTTCGGTTTTTATATTTAAATCGTTTGAGTAGTGACCCACATTGTTCGGGTAATATTGCATTGTAAAATATGTGTAGCCTTAGTAGTGGCAAGGCCTATAGATCGTGTATATTTTATGTATGTATGTATATATATACATACATAAAATGGACATTTTTCCTCAATTCTGACAGCACGGATATGTACGAGGAATTAATCAGATTTTAATTCCAGTTTCAAATACACTGGATTCGGCCGAAATCCGTTATATTTTTCTATAGTAACATTGCGAGAAATCCAGAATTTATTTTGAGAAAATCTGGAGCAGGATTTGATTTTTTTTTTTTTTTTTTTTTTTTTTTTTTACTATTTAGCGAGCAAAATGATAAAAATCAAGTAATGTACCCATAAAATGGGCTTACAGTCACATGAATGTCCCGTCCGACAATTTTATTTTCACTAACAAACGGACAGATGACCTCAAAATTAAAACAGTGTACGAGATATACTCTTTTTCTTTTTTTCTTTTTAGCTCTTTAGTAATAAATTTCAGGCAACTGAAGTATGATAATCTAAAACACTAATTAAATAAAAATGATTTAAAAATTAGAATATAATGACATTGGTTAAAGTGTCTTCACACACTATTTCTATTTTTCTCAATACTTTTTAACTTGAAACTTTTAAATATAAGATCAATTTGTGGTTCTAACCCCTCGCCAAAACGTTTTCGAATGCCATGACTTCTGGTGCACACTGATGTTTAGGCCAAAGAAGCTATATAAATATTTCAATGCACTGTTCTTGTAAATTTCCATAAAAACAATTGTACGTGGCAATAGGTAGCTGTGAACTATGCATGAACTAAATAGTCAATATAATCTTGCAAATCATATGGCTTTCGGCCATATGGATGTTGGAACCTGTAATGGCACCACCTTGCACTGTGTTCTAGCTCTCTTCGTACTGTGGCTATGACTTCAGCATCATTAAATATCCTGCGGATTGCATATTTTAGAAAATGAAACAAATGGGAGTCACAATCTTCAAGATTCTCTCTAAAGGGTGGTAGAAGAACAATTAATCAAAGTTTAGTCCTTTTTCTGCAGTGTGTAGACTTATATTTGATTTCTCGTTGTCTTGAAAGATCACTTCTATTATATCTTTGTGAGTATGAATGCAGAAGTGTTTTGACCTTCGCTCTGGAGTGAACGAAGCAAAACATCGATCCAAACTGTCCGTTCAAAGTCTCAGAAGAATGTGAGCAGGACTACTAGGAGGGGGTTGTCTTGCAGTTTTTTCTTCTTCCGAGGGAAAGTTTTGCAATATCATCCCATGGATTATCTATTATTTTGAGCCTCCAAGTGATAAATGCACAATTTAGTTCCCTTTATAGCCTCAAAATGAGTAAGAAACTCTTAACAGATTATGGTTCTCTATATGTTATGATCAGTAGCTAGGTTTTCAAAGACCCGTTTAGCACTAATCTTTGAAAAGTGTAAATGGTGGACATTTGTGTTGACCCTGCTGACTTACATAGAGTTGAGCAGTTAGTTATATTTCTTTCCTTATTTTTTAATAGTTCCCGAATAAGAATGCCGGCACATTCCATTATTGCAGAAGTGGCTGTAGTGTGTGGCTGTCCAGAGTGTGGATGATCAGTGAGACTGTCTTTTCCGTCTTCCGCTAATATCCTTTTTGCTAGACTGACAGTATTTTACCCAACGCTATCTCTCTATCACATTTCTTAAATACCTATGAATGCCAGCCAAAGTCTCATTTACGGCCAAAACAAAATCTGTTTGTATTATTTATTTACCTAAAGAGGACTATTTTGAAGTTAACAGCAACGCTGCCACCTGCATAAGATGGTGAAACTCTGTAATAGTGAGTGAAGGGTCAAATACACTATAGGTCGAGACAAGCCTTGATAGCCTATTTCCTTTCCAGTGAGATTACAGTCATTCCCCTGTTTATTTGTGCTACATTGATATGTTAAGGATTTACCACATCACATAAACAACGTTGCCATATCTTTGACATTTCTTTTAGTACTATTTATTGCTTAAATAATGTGGATCTGAGAGGGAGAGTTAGTAATTTATTCATTTATTCCTTATTTATTAACAATGTATCCTCAGATATTTTTATATTATGAAAAATTGGAAATGCATACAGTTTCTGCTCAATCTTTGATGTAACATGATGGAGAATTACCACTTTTCTTGTGACATTATATTAGTATTTAGAGTTATACGAAAGCGATAACACTACAAACTTGAAACTCGCGGAGATAAAACGAGGATAAAGTTTGTTTTCCTCTATACACATAAAGTATTGTCATTTTTCAAGATTAATTGATGGAGGAAATACAACTACCGATTCATTCATTCCAATATATTTTGTTATTGCAATATATACATTTATAAACTTAAATAAACTTCTGCATGTTTGAAAGGCTATGCACGATATTTTTCAAAAGTATATTTTGGTTCGTCATATTTCTTAGGCCTTAAAAGACTTTAGACGTTTTACACTTGGCTTTCATTTTATTTAAGGTGAATGTATAGGGAGAATCATTTGTGTAAATCTAATTACAAAATGTTGGCCTATGGTGTTGGATTATTAATAGGACCAAATAGAGCATTTATAACTAATGAAGACTAGAAGTTACGACACTACAGAGAATTGCTTCCTTATCCTGGAGAAAATGCGATAAAAATTCTTCCGTCTTATTTAACAGGAGTGTTTTAATAAGTTTCAAGTTTTAAAGGAAGTTGTGTGTGTAAGAAGTACAAGACCATAGCTGTGTAGAGACATAAACTGGCTGTCGTGGACGTGGTTGGTCATTAAAATGTAAACAATATCATCAAGAACAAATTTCTAGAGACGTTCTGTATATAGTGCTCTGTATATTCTAATGACACGATTAAAACTGACATAAAAGACAATACAGTTTGTAAACTTTTAGTTTCCTCTTTGAAAATACACTACTGCTATTACTATTACTACTACTACTTCTACTACTACTACTATTACTGCTGCTGCTATTACTATTACTACTACTACCACTACTACTATTATTACTAGTACTACTATTATTAGTACTATTACTACCATTGCTACTACTGCTATTACTATTACTACTAATGATACTTACACTATTACTATTACTACTACTACTGCTGCTGATACTGCTACTGCTGCTGTTACTACTACTCATGCCTCATGTAAGGCGTGCGAAAAAATAGAAATGCACTTATTAATGTATTGTCTGCTTTCTGCTATATTGAGAGTAAATACATTCCTTATTTACCTTATATTGCCAATGGAAAAAGAACTTATGCTGCAAATATGGCCTTGTAATTGCTATACCAATATCAGATTTTTCTGTTTCCGTTAAAGGACGGTCAGTAGTCAAAATACTACTTCATATTTGATACAAGCTATAGCGTGTATATTTAGTCTTCGTGTGTAAAAACGTGTTAAATTAAGATGTTCCAAACCTATAGTGGAACATTAATATTGAGATAGTTGGTTATAAACTTTGCAAAGACAAACGAATCATGAAAATAAATGTATTTTTAAATGTAAATTAATTTGATACCTCGATCTGAGGTAAACTTTTTGGAAATCATTTATGAAATTGTAGATATGGGATTGTTACAAAGCCACTATAAAAGTGTGCCACAGAAATTAAAATAGTCCTGATGATGGTAATAAAATACTAATTAGCAGCGTTCAGAAAATGGTTAATAGCCAATACATTTTAAAGTTACTGAACTTTTAGAATTTGCCAAATGAAAAATGTGTAATACAGAGGGTGCCAAAACTGTGGTAATATGACAAAACTGAATTCACACAAACAGAAAATGATGAGCATATTCATCTTATACTTTTACAGTTATAATAGTTGCTCATAATGCCCATCATCGGCGTTGATACACATCTGAGTATATTGAACTACTGATTTAGCAACGTTTGCGAAAGTGTCCTCAGCGATTGCAGCACATGTCGTTTCAATTTCTTCCCGAAGTGCTGCCAGTGTAGCTGGTTTTCTACGGTATACAACTTCCTTAAGAGTTCCCTATTGGTAGAAGTTCAACAGAGTATCGAACAATCTGTTCTGTAAAAACGTCTCCATTGCATTTGAACTTCAACAACATTCTCGGTATTCCAGCACCACTTCAAAATAGCTTTCCTCTATTCCTACGATAATCTTGCCTCCATTTTGTTGTAGCAACTCTAACATAACGTAATGTGAGTTACATCTGTTTACAGAACATTGTTCCTCATTGTTGATTTACCTGTTACATAGCAACGTCATTATAATGTATGTGAATCACATCTATTTACAGACCATCAAATTATACATTACATTTGTTTTCCGTCCCACTTTGAAATATATTAAATAGATATATACTGTGAAAGTGTGTGTGTGTGTGTGTGTGTGTGTGTGTGTGTGTGCAGTTTCACCATATTACCGAAAAGTGTATTAGGAAATTAAATTAATTCCAACTTTACCACGAATAAATTTGAATGGATGACGTAATTGCTAGTAAATGCAATTTTCCGTGAAAGATATCAGCTTCGAGTGTGCGATATTTTGCAATCTAGCTAGTGCAGAAGCAACAAGAACGCAATTGGTAACCAGTGGCAATATTCCTTTTCTTCCTACTTCCTAGGAACACTCCCGTTCTCCACAGCGAATTCTCAGAACTAGCTCATTAGTATATATCCCTTTTCCGGTGATTAAATTGATTGCTAATGATATCAAAAGCGGGGCGAGGTGGGCGTGGTTATCAAAAGTGGGGTGAGGTGGGCGTGGTTGGGTGAGGGGTGCAAGTGATGAAGTACAATTTGATATCAATGCTTTTTCAATTTAAATCACCGGAAAAGGAGTATTGCTTTTATTATACAAAAAATTAACATATATGTGATACAAAAAGAGTTGGTTTAAATACAATTAAAAATGCAAAATGATGGTACTGAATAGTTTTATTATACAAAATAAAAATTAACATACATTAAAAATGGATATTTTACCCATTTACCAAATGGAGGTTTTAATCCTTTACAAAAATGGCGGTGCAGTTCACACATCACTGGTGGCGGCACATAGGCGGGTTTACAAAATTGTCAGAGTTTGGTGGTTACAAAAAAAATGCCTGTGCAGTTCACTCATCCCTGGTAGGTTTACGGCGCAGGTGGCTTTACAAAAATTGTGTCGGGGTTGGATTTACAAAAAATTATTTCAAAATATGTGGTATATGTCTTTTTGAAAAACGACACATCACTGTCTTCGTCGCTGCTGCTTTCCTCCTCCTAGTGTGGTGTGGTGACGCAGGTAAGTGACACGTGGGAAAAGTTGATGTTGAGGTGTTCCTGGGCCGACGGAATGGTGATGGGGACAACGAAATTGCTGATGGATGCGGTTGTGAAGCATCCTGCCGATGTGACCTTGTACTCCAGGGCTGTTGTCTTGTCGAGGGTTCCGAGGTAGATGGTGCAGCATGCGTCTATGCCGTAGTGTAGTGCTTTAGATGGGAAGCACCTGACTTCCACGACGTCGGAGTTGTTGGTTGCTAATTTGACGGTTACAGTTTTGTCTTCGCCAAAGAAGGAGATTTCTGGTCTGATGAAGTTCATGTTTGCGGGGTACTCACCGCTTGTTGTGACGTGATTTTGGTTGTCAAAAACTAGTTTATAAAATACATTGTTGCCTACCCCCACCGGATCTGTTTGACAGGGCATGTTGTCTATTTCGGTGTAAACTTCAATGTGTGTCTCCGGTAGCCTTTTCTGAGAACCTCTTCACCCTGCTATACGATTTAAAAGTCGAACGAATTGAGCTGGTTGATGAGTTCTGCAGAAAGATTGTTAAATCTTGTAGGTAGAAACACTTCTTTCCCGTTTTCGAGACGAAAAAGCGTCCTGGGTCCGTGTTTTGTGGATATGTTCCGGACCCTTACCACGACGTATGGCACGTTCGGCTGTAACGTGGACACTGATACATACTCCGAGTTGCTCGCTACTGTAGCTAGTTGGCGTAACGCGTCGTTGATCACGTGGACTTCTCTGTAGAACTTTTGCTACTGACACACATTGGGCATTGTTTGGTGAGAGGGGGAGGACCGTCAATGTGGGTAGTGGGGTGGAGAGGTTGTAGTGCTGGTTGCAGCGGCGGTAAGAGGCGCAAATTCCTTTAGCTTCACGGGTAAGCCCGCCCATACAGCGTCCACATCTACTGGTGAATGATGCATAATGATGGCGTTTCCCTCCACGGCTAGTAGATGACGTTCATTTGGTTCCATCATTGTGAGACGACGACTATTTTTCAGATACTTTTTCTCTAGGTGCATGGTATGCGGGAGACTTGTCATAGGTGTGCAAGCTCACCTTGCCTGATCTTGTTCGTGACGTTATAAGGTGTTCGTGTTTGGACTTGTTCATCAGGGTGCAGGTGCTTTCGTGATGACGTCATCACGGTGCAGGTGCGACCTCACCTTGAACTTGTTTGGACTTGTCCACGGCTTCCTGGTCCAACTTTCTGATGCATATCGGTTTTAGAAAACGCTCCATCTCTAGGAACACTCTAAAGGTTGCGCAACGAATGTATCTTGTGTATTCGGTGTAGTTCATTTTTTAATTCGGAAACGTGGGCGTGAAGCAAATACTTGCGATAGGCTGCTATTTGATTTTGTACTTCGAACTCTTCTTTCTTCTTGTGATAGATGATGTCGGTGACCATACGCTGTAGGCTTTCTAGTGTCCTCCATTTCTGCATACTCAGCGATATACAGTGAACGCCCATTTTGATGTTAATATTTTGTGCGCCAAATAAACGTTTAAAAAGTATGGATAGTCGGTTGATTAACTTCCACTCACTTAGATGAAGAGTCAAGCTCTGTATAGTCGGTATCGCCTCTGCAAGCTTCTGCCACTCTGGCGAACCCAGAACCACCGCGCTGCGTGTCATCCATCAGCGGTCACCACGATCTTGTATGGAGACTTAAGTGAAAACCCAACGGCTGCAAACTTGGACTGCTTGCTGTTCAAGAAGAAAACATCAGATAGCGGTCCAAGCCTCTCCATGTCACTGTAAAAGCAAGACCGCCCCTTTTGTAGCACACAATTTTCATTCGCCAATTAACCACGCTTAATGAATGCGACCTACCTGTTCACCTCTCTCGGAGCTACTGGTAGAGTGGTTCGTGTAGTACCACATGCGCCTTCTAAAAAAACAGGAATTAGCAACATAAATGTATTAGAGTGGTATATGCATATTCATACACAATTTGTATCAATATTAACCTTTAACGATATGCATCTCTGATGTGTAGTTTGTGAGCAACCACCAAGACTGTAGGTTCTTTTAATGACGTCATCATTGTGATTAAAATAGCTTATGCTGAATTTTGAAAATAATTTCTCCTCGCGCAGGCCTTGGAAGCGGTGAGATAGGTAAGCAACGACGTAATGGCCACAAGTGGTGCTGACACTGCCTTACAACCTTCTAGTGTTGTGAGTCCATCTTGTACCACAACATCGATTTAAAACATTTAGAATTTCCCCCGAAAGAGGTTCTATACCATAGCTATCGAAATATTCCCCCCGGCCGTTCTTTGCAAAAAAGATACAGACCCAATGTCTCCCTGGTTTCGTGTTTGGGTCAGTGTTGATGACAACTGCTATGGGAAGCTGTCTATTATGCAAATTTATCGACGACAATTGATCGCAAGCGTACACCCTAAAAAGTGTGGGATACATTTAGACAGAAGCCGCTATATTTGCAGCGTATTCATGATACGAAAATTGTCCTTTTAGCATCAACTTCTATAGTGTGATGTACTTCTGCCATCACCAACAGATTGATAAGTTATGGAGTTTGATTATTAAAACCTATACTTATAGACACAATGCCGTGTCGTTGCCCTGAAATGTAAGATTCGTTAGCGCTCATATCGGCTGTTAGATCAAATACCATAATGGTATAGCCGTAAGAATATAGATGTAGGGAAACTGAATGCCCTTCGTCCTTAAAGTGTATCCCGAGGGCATCTTGAAGAGTTTGAAATAATTGGAGAAAGTGACCGGCATCAAAATCGGGCTGTAGGGGTTGTGCGGGAAAAGGCTGGCCGTTCACATACGGTTGAAAAGAATTCATTTTAAAGTGTTGTAAATTATAAGGGTTTTTGTTATGGTTACCGTTGTATGCCTGGTCGGCAACCATTGCCACGATCACTCTTCGGGGTATTTGCCATATGAAAACGTCATTGAAAGTCATGTTACTAACCCCCTTTGGAATGTTGAGAGCGTGAAATCCTACATCTTTGATATAGTACTCTGCATTATTCTTTGCTAACACCGCCTGATGTGCAAGCTTGATGATCGGCGGCGGTCTCACAACTTTCAAAATCAGTCTAGCAGACTGAATCTCTGTGTAGGCTTTAAAGTCCTTTGTATCCGAAAAGAGATGAAAGTTGGGTGAAGAGGGTGAGAGTTTAATGGTAACGCTCACATTGTTCAAAAGCTGATTTTCCTGATTAAAAAGTGCATTGGAAAGATTACCAATTACCTGCACAACTTTGCTTCCTTTGGTATAGTCGATACGCCATTTAATGCCATCATTTGCTACATACGCGTCCATCATTCCCTCCTTGTTCTTTTTCCAGAGCGAGGACTCTAGTCTGGTGTTCATGACATCTTCCGAATAAGTGAGCAACGTTTCGATGTAAGTTGTATAGGGGTAGCGTGGCTGTGGCATGGAAACTGTGACATTGTTGAGTGATACTTCCAATTGCTGAAACAAGGAATTTAGGAAATTGTTTACAAAGGTAACCTGCTTGTCCTCTTTCAAGTAGTTTCCACCGTCATCCACTATTCGCACGAACACCTCAAGTACTACATAAGTCATGTCGAGGTAATCGTGTGCATTGCCAGAGTAATGAAATGTGATGGGAGCGTTTTTCATAAGTGTATTTTGAGGGTTTAGAGAAATGCAACGGTACTCCTCCACGTTATTTGAACGGGCAAGTCTTTAAAGATATCTAGTTCTGAACTCATGTGCACCAACGATTCGTCAGCTATTATGAAAATACGTCTAGCATCTTACGTCTTCGGCGTTTAGTCTTAAACTGATTATATATTTCACCCTTCGGGCGCTTTAATAGCCCAGTGCCTATCATAGAGATTATCTTTACGTCAGCTTTCCTTCTCCAGTTAATTCCCGCCTCCTTCAGCCTAGTCTGTAACGATTCTTTTGGCGGTATCCCCAAACTTGCAATATCAGCAAGCACATTGGCCCCCATTTTCAATGCCTCTTTACCCATAGGTTTCACACCGCTCTTGAAAAACGGTAGCATGGTTCTGAAAAGACCACCGAGAGCGGAGAACAAGCCGCTACCCTTTTGATAACGCTTGCCTCTGTACAAGTGAAAATCTCCATTGTATAATGCTCCTCCAGCCTGGTTTAACGAATATGCGCTGACAGTATCCAGCCCCATTATATCTGTTTCGGACGAAACGTTAGAACTATAGTAGAGTATCCATATAGTCAATATCCACGATTTTAAAGTCCTTATGCCTCAAAGGTACCGAGTTAAGTGGAATGAAGGACTTTTCAATGGTAATGGAAGTGTTGTCATGTTTTTCATACTCTACAGAGACGCTTTCAATGACTTGCACAAACGTGTTGCCCACCACTTGTGGTACTATCAGATTACAGTAAATGAACACTTCGTTATGGAAGCCCATGTACGGATCCACTGGGTGTTTACCAATTTCCTGTTCAACCACGTTGGTGTATGGTTCGAAACCCATCATCTTGGCCAAAGATGATGACAAAACCAATACATGTATGCGGTTCTTTGGCGTAGGTTTAGGAGGATTGTCAGGTCTTTCCTGCGTTTCTGGTGTAGGAGGAGTGCCTGTTTTACGAGGATTTGGTGGTTTAGGATTGATAGGACTTGGAGGAGTTCTAGTAGGAGTAATAGTTGCAGCTTTGTTTTTTAATGTTTGGTTCGTGCCTTCAGGGGGTTTAATTTCTGTTTTCGATACACTTCTCCTAGAGGACTCAGCATTTTCTCCATATCCTACATATTTGCTGGTGGGAATATGACCGGTCTGTGCGACTTTGATGTTAATGCTTGCAATATTTTTGTTGTCGTTATAAATGAAAAAGTGTTCGACTTGTAAATTTTCGCATATAACAAGGTTGACAGTGTGTACCAAACCCTTAGAATTGTGTACGATACCATGTGGCAATTGTAAGTTAAATTTTGAATGTGTCACTGGCGCTTCCATATTATACAACATTGTTCCAATGGTTTGATTATCCTGATTTGTTACGTTATAGAATTTCACAGGGTACCTAACCACCTTTTACAGTGCGAATTCCCATTCTCCTTGCAACACTATTCTCTCGGAAAAGATGTTTGAAAATCTGGAAGTTGTATTGTCAGTGAAATTCCCCATAGAGGCATTACTCACGAGTGTGAGGGAAAACGGTTTTGTTCTGTTCATATCGAGTTGATAGTTGAAGCCAGAACCCACGAGTTAAACGTGACTGGATAACCTCTCCACTTAACCAAAAACTGTTTATTTCGACCGCGACCTTTCGTGTCGAGTATTTGTCTATTTTGAATGATTCTGGAAGAGCTACCTTTTGTAACTCCTCGGAGTAAAAGATGCCGTCTATGGCCTTCCCACCCAAGTCCTTTAATTTATACACAACGGGGGAACCGTATACCACCTTGTAAAACTGTAAAACTTCATCCGTTCAGTTATGCTCGTAACCCTTGGCAAACTTCATTTTCTCCTTAGATATACCCTCATGGTTTCCCACATTAAATTTAACTTTACGTGGTTTGTCTGCATTCCGACCATAAAGATTTTCGTAAACCTGCAAAATGTTGTCTTCATTGACATCCTTTGGAGCCATCTTTATGGACCTATGAAAGGAACTATTGTAGGACTTTAAAAGCGCAGGAAGAACGTCCACGTATCTATAAGTGTTTTTATGTGTGAAATATTTCCACATTTTCATCTTTAAGGTTCTATTGAAACGTTCTACAACACTGGCTTTGACATTGTTTTTGTACTGTAATACTCTGTACCATGTTTAGTTAAAAATGTTTTAAAGGTTTTGTTGGTGAACTCCGTTTCTTTATCTGTTTGCAATATCTTGGGAGTGCGATGAGAGAATATAGTTTTAAACGCTTCTGTAATTTCGGCCCCTACTTTTGATTTAAATGGTATAGCCGAAGCATATTTCGAGAAAACATCAATCACCGTCAAGTTGTAAACCTATGGTTTATTGTGTTCCTTTACGTTGTTCCTAACGTTTAGATCAGCTTCCCAAAGGTCCATCATGTTGATTACATGATAATTTCTGTTGGGAATCGTTTTCTTCTCTAGCTATGAAATGTATAACTATCCTGTGTTTGAAGAAAGGACTAGATCTTAGATTTTGGTATGCCGGTGGCCTTGCGAAGTTATCTGCAATACCAAAACCAGCATAGTGTTTAGGATTGAAATAGATTTTCCTCAGGGCGTTCGTTGCTCCCACACTTGCCTGCGAAGGTTATAAGACTTTTTTTTACTGGAGATCGGCTTTTATCTACTTTCGTCTTTGCTGGCTTCTCTTCCTCCTTTACCTCGATGTCATTAGATTCAAGGTATGGTTCCCTCACTTGTGACGTAAGATCGAGATAGTTCCTCAACTTATATTTTATCAACTGCCATTTTGCAGGGGGGGCTAAATGTGTACGCTGTAATTTATTCATTTCTCTGATGAATTGGTTAAGTAATTTGTCCACGAGGTGAAGCTTTTCGGCAGCTTTTGGCTGGGAAGTTAGTATAATTTGCTTACCGTACTTCATTTAACTCAAATTTGACACGACGCTTTACCAAGGGAAGCTAATATCGGGAGTAGAAAAGCAGGTAAAAAAACCGCCTCTCTGTACAAGAATCTTTTTCTTTTCCTTTAAGGAAAGTCGTTTGTTTATTAATTTTCCCTAGCTAGCTTTATGCTTCTTTAAGCGTTTCAAGCAATTTATAGGTAAAATGACATGGCCTTTGCACACGTTCAGTACACACTCGGAAATGGCTTTTATTAGCTCCGAGTTATCACTTTTCAACAGTTTTTGTCGCAAATTTGCGTGTTGCCTTGCAATCGGTGGGCTACTCAGTCTGGCAATACTCATCCGGCCTGTGTCTGTGATAAAATGACTGAAGTGTGATCGTTGCTCGTTTACTTAAACTCTCGGGGAAGCACTCAAATAAAACCTTCAGAAAAGTAGTCAACAATTGGGTATAAAATAAGAAGGCGTTTCTCCTGGTAGGACACCGGTTCGATACCTGTATTGATTTGGCGTGTACTGAGTGCAATTCAACAATAGATAGCCGTGAGGGTTTTCATTAGCCTTTTCAAACGCCTCTAAAAGAAGCCTAGATTTCTTTGGCTCGATCTGTTGAAAAAATCTATCAATTTGCATTTTATCTCTATTGTTTTTAAACACGACAATGTAGTTTGCATTTAGAGATATAGTTCGAAATTTCTTTAGTTGTGGAAACACGTTTTGTAATATGTAAATAATCCCAAAGCGTTTGTGATGTGAATCTATAGTGAAAAAGATTTGACACGTTTTCCTTGTCGGCTTCGTACATTAAATCATCTAAAATAACTAAATCTCCCTCGTTAACAGTCTCCAAATCTGGTATACCTGCATGAGCTGCTAAGAACGCGCTTTGTTTAGGAGAATATTCTGACGCATGACACAACAGTACTTTTCTTATGGGTCTGTCAAACTTCCGGCCTGCATTACTAATTAAACTTTTCACAAATGTAGACTTACAGCACCGTGAAGCACCTGCAATTAGCATGGGGAAAATAAATTTAAAGGGTTGGTTAGTAGACATTGTGGGTGACTGATGTGAACTCATTTAAACATGCCTTCTTTTATACCCATACGGGTAGGAATGACAGTTTTCACTCTGTACTCATTTGTGGACCACCATCCTATAGGCTTTCACTGAAGACTCAGTTACCACAGTTCCTAGAAATTTCCTAGAAAACTGTGTGCCGTCAAGTACTACCGACATTGAATTATCCCTCAGTACGGTGTTCCTGATAACGTCGGAGTTTAGTTTTCCAAATTCTCCGAGTTGAGGCCCCTCAGGGGCCCAATGTTTTGGGTACGGGGCGTAGTGACCCCGAGGCACCCGAGCTGCTCCCTCAGGTCCGCGCTTAGCGCGTTTGACTCCTTTTTATTTCGCCTCTTTTATTGTTTTATTTGTCCTACTTCCCTGTTCTTTGTCTGATGGGTGCCCCCGTGTTTGACACGGTAAAAAGTGACTGGGTAACAGCGTAACTACCAGCACTGGGTTATCATGTAGGACGGTAGCGTATTCCCTGGTAAAGGCCAGGCCCGGGGAAGGGCCATTGCATGAGCTGTTTAAATTTCTGCAGGCGATTGGGTCCCTTCGTCAGCCCACAGGAAGGTGTGACCCTGAGGTTACTTCGTTCATGCCAGAGCCAGTAACCTAAGCCGGGGTGGCGCCCAGGAAGCAGCCGGCCATCGGAGACAGTTGCAATGTTGGAGGAATAAATCGCTATGGTACTGGAAAATAATCCTTTACATTTTAAATTTAAAAGAGTTGACGTAAAAGAAGTAATCGAGAAGTCTTTCCCTCGATACTTGGTTATTAGTGGTACTGAAGAGAGTCAGTCTTTTACGACCGTAAATCCATTTAAAATTCTGAAGGGCATTGATGCTATAGCTGGGCCCGTTAAGTCCTGTACCCGTCTACGCAACGGATCACTTTTGGTGGAGACACTTGGCCTGTCACAAAGCAACTCGTTGCTCAAGGCGACGCTACTCCACGGTTATCCCGCCCGTGTCGAGAAACATAAGAGCATGAATTCGTCGCGAGGAGTTGTTACCACAAATGTTCTAGACGGAATGCCCGACCCGGAAATCCAGAGCTGTCTGGAACACAAAGGGGTCACCTCAGTTTATCGTGTAGGCAAGGAAAGAGGGGGAACTACAGCCGACCCGGACTCTTTTCCTCACATTCGACAGGGTCGAATTGCCGCAGAGGATAAAGGCGGGCTACGAGGTGATAGAAGTGCGCACGTATATCCCGAGCCCGTTGCGATGTTTTCAGTGTCAGCGTTTTGGACACACTCGCATATCCTGTAAAAGTGCCGTTTCCATCTGTGCAACCTGCGGTCAAGCAAATCACGAGGGAGCATGTCCATCCGCTCCTGTCTGCGTCAACTGCCGCGGTGAACATCCAGCCTCGTCCCGCGATTGCGCTCGTTTTCGAGAGGAGCGCTGTATCCAGGAGATCCGGATGAAGGAAAAACTCCCCTTTACTGAAGCCCGGAAGCGATTCCAGTCTCGCCAACCTGTGGTGCCTAAGACCGGCACCTACAGCGCAGCAGCTTATTTTACGCCCAAGAAGTGCGATAGCAGTAAACAGACCTGCGATCTTGTGTTTACACGGGTCCAAATTACGCCTAGTTCTCCAAAGCGCTCTACCGTGAAGCCCAAAGCGGTTGTTTTTAATGCCCCTGAAATTAAGTTCAGGACGAGCTTTACTGGCACAGATTTTTTAAAGTCGTCAACTCATGTAGAGAACCAAAAGAGCCCTTCTCCTCCTCCTCGGAGGTCACGCTCCCATGATGGGAGCAAACCTGCTAGGCAGTCGCCTCGCCGCCTATACCCACATCCAACCGATTCCAGGCGTTGGAATCGGCGGATGCTTCTCAGCGGGAGAGCCCTCCCTCTGAGGAGGTCATGGAGCAGGATATACCTGCTCCAGGAAAACCACCGAGCCCCACGCGATTGAAAAAGGACGTTTGTTTCTCCCTGGACCGTCCAAAAAGTAAGGTGGTAAATTTTTAGCTTCTTTTATCCAATTTTAACAATGGCTATCCTTTCGTGGAATGTGCGTGGTCTCCGTAGTCGAAGACCTGACTTCGATTTAATTTTACGCTCTACTGACCCTCCGTTGGTGTGTCTCCAATAGACCAAACTTCGCCCGCAAGATTCTTTTCATTTACGCGGTTACTCTTTGGTGAGATTTCATCTCCCTACCGAAGTTGGCACTCCCGCTCACGGCGGAGTTTTACTTTTAATTCGCAATGAGGTGTACAGCAGCTCATTACAGCTCCAGACACCTTTACAAGCTTCTGCAGCTACAGTTCACTTTTGTGGCCTTCGTTTTTCTGTCTGCACTGTCTATATACCTCCGTCCGGCACCATCACCACAGTTGACCTGGATGATCTTTTGTCTCTGCTACCACCCCCTGTTCTCCTTTTGGGGGATTTCATTGCACACAATTCCCTATGGGGTTCCACCACGGAGTGTGCAAGGGGTAACCTTTTAGCTGACTTTTGGCTTGGTCACAATCTTATACTTCTCAATACTGGTCAACCTACTTTTCTCTCTGACAGCACTCATAGCTTTTCGCACTTATCCATTTGTTCTGCCTCACTTGCTGTACATTTCACCTGGAACGTCATCTCCGATTTATATTCCAGTGACCACTTTCCGTGTCAGATCCATGTACTCTCTTCAAACGCACATTTAGAGCGCGCGCCAAAATGGCTCATTGAAAAGGCGAATTGGCCTCTCTTTCGATTTTGTCCGAATTTTCAGGGTGTGAATTTCCATCTATCGACATCGCGATCGAGCATCTCCGTACGGTCATCATAACAGCCGCTGATAAAACTATTCCCCGGTCGTCTTGTCACCCTAGACGCTTACTGGTTCCCTGGTGGACCGATGAATGCCGGGATGCGTTGCGTGCACGCCGAGATGCTCTCCGAGTTTTTCGTCTCCACCCTACTTCAGCAAATATGATTTGCTATAAGCATCTTCGCGCCAAATACCGCCGAGTCATCAAGGATAGCAAAAAGGCTTCTTGGATTTCTTTTACCTCTTGTTTTAACCGCACAACGCCTTCATCCGTACTTTGGGAACAACTACGCCGCGTTGCTGGCAAACCAAGGTTTACACCTATACCCGGTCTCAGGATTTTAAATCGTGTGCTCACTACTCCGACTAACGTCGCCAATGTTTTAGGGCGAACCTTCGCTGACGTTTCGAGCTACGCCAGCTTCATTTCGCGCAGTAAGGAAGCAGGTTGAGAGGAAATGTTTCTCATTTGCCTCCGACCATCAGGAGAGCTACAACGTTCCTTTTACCGCCAGGGAACTGGAGCATGCCCTTTCTAACTCTCGACATTGCGTACCGGGGCCAGATGACATTCATGTTGCCATGTTGCAGCATTTATCAGCAGAAGGCAAAGCTTTTTTATTACGAACTTTTAATTTCATTTGGTGTCATGGAACATTTCCCAGCGCTTGGCGATTGGCCACCGTCATTCCTATACTCAAGCCTGGAAAGGACACACATCTTCCCTCCAGTTACCGTCCGATTTCCCTCACTAGCTGCGTTTGCAAGGTGATGGAACGCATGATTAACGGACGGCTCATGTGGTGGTTAGTATCGAGGCAATTATTAACGAACGCCCAGTGTGGTTTCCGGGGTCATCGTTCCTCAGTCGACCATCTTGTGTCTCTAACTACCCATGTAACGGATGGTTTTGTGCGCAAGTGCCAAACGGTTGCTGTGTTTTTCGATTTAGAGAAAGCGTACGATACCTGCTGGAGAGGCGGTATCCTCCGAACGCTTCACGATTGGAACATACGTGGGCGTATGTCCTTTTTATTCTGGAATTTATGAAACACCGAGTTTTTAATGTTCGTGTGGGATCAGTTTTATCATCTAGTTTTATTCAAGATTACGCTATACCTCAGGGCTCGGTACCTTGCTGCACAATGTTTGCCATTGCGATTAACTCTATCACCGAGTGTTTACCGCCAGGAATACAATCGTCGTTATTTGTAGACGATTTTGCCATCTACCTTTCCTCTCGGAGAACTTGTCTCTTGGAACGCCGCCTCCAATGCTGTCTCGACCGCCTTCACGCTTGGAGTGTTTCTCACGGGTTCCGATTCTCCGCAGAGAAGACCGTCTGTATGAACTTCTGGCGCCACAAGGAGTATCCTCCACCTTCGCTCCATCTTGGACCAGACGCACTCTCTTTAGTAGACGAAGTTAGGTTCCTTGGCTTGGTGTTTGATAGGAAATTATGCTGGTCATCGCATATAGCGCAACTCATAGGCAAGTGTGAAAGTTCTCTTTGTATTTTACGTGTTTTAAGTGGCACATCTTGGAGAGCGGACCGGACTATACTTTTACGTTTTTACCGCTCTTTTATCTGGTTCAAATTGGATTATGGCAGTGTTATTTATGGCTCTGCGCGGCCTTCTGTTCTGCGCCGCCTGAACCCGATTCACCACCGGGGTATCCGTGTTGCCATTGGGGCATTCCCCACCAGTCCTGTGTTGAGTTTATGTGCGGAGTCTGGAGAATCTCCGTTGTTTTATCGTAGGGATGTTTTACTGGCTGCATATGGTTGTCGCTTAGCTGCGCAACCTCGTCATCCCACGAATGGGCCGTTTTTTAATGTGTCTTTTGATCGTTTTTATGCTGCTCGGTCTTTTACTCCTAAGCCTGTTGGATTTCGCTTTCGGGAGATTTTACGAACGTTGGACATTGAGTTACCTGCTTTTTTCTTAGCCGGGGAAACTTCTTCTCCCCCCTGGATTTTAGCAGAGGCCCCCGTTCATCTCGGGCTTACGTCCTGTCCGAAATCTACCACGGCAGCACATATTATTCGTTGTACTTTTAGCGAGATCAAATCCTCTTTTAAAGGCTGGAATTTTATCTATACCGACGGCTCTAAATGTGACACAGGTGTAGGATGTGCTTTTGTTTTAAATGGGGCAAGTTTTACGTATGGTCTTAACGTTGCAACATCTATTTTTATGGCGGAGCTTTATGCTATCTATCGGATGTTTTATTTATTTCTGATCACGGACTGGGGAACAGTGTTATATTTTCCGATTCTTTGAGTGCCATTTTAAGTTTTATAAATCTGTACAACCTGCACCCCCTTGTACAGATGGTCCAGAATGTAGTTTTCACCCTTTTCGACGCTGGCTTCAGGGTAACACTGCTCTGGGTGCCTTTTCACGTCGGACTCCTAAGTAATGAGGTCGCAGATGTTGCAGCAAAATTCGCTTTTTCAGACCCTGCTTAGGACGAGCAACGTTTTTATTTTAGCGATTTTAACCATTTATTACGTAGAAGCATTCTCTCGCGCTGGCGCGATGAGTGGGATTTAATACTCGCCAATAAGCTTCGGCAATGTAAATCATCCCCTTTTTACTGGTCGACCTCTTCTCGCGCTGTTCGTCGCGAAGAAGTAATTTTAGCTCGCCTTAGAATTGGGCATTGCCGTTTCAGTCACTCTCACCTTTTTAATGGTCAACCCGCTCCAGCTTGCTGCCACTGTGACCACCCCTTTGCAGTGCGTCACATTTTAATTGAATGCCATCATCTGGCAGCTTTTAGACGTGGCCTAGGTTTGCCCTCCTCTTTTGAGGCATTACTTGCAGATGATGTGGTTGCTGTTGAGCGATTGCTCCGTTTTATCCGTTTTTGTGGTTTTTGGAACAAGGTGTGAGGTGTTCTCTTTTTATCCATGACGGCATTTTTAGACTCTAATAAGACTGTTGTTATTTCAGCATTTGATGCATCGTTTTAGTTGCAGTCTTTAATTGAGTTGTTATATATTGCCCTTGTTATTGTTTTTGGGTTTTTATTGTTACCTCACTTTTACAATACTGGTTTGTTTTCAGCTTTTGGTGATGAGTTTTACTAGCAGTTTTTATTTGTTGCAGTGTTGTTAGTTATAGGGTTTTATTGACCCTTTTAGGACCATTATAGGGCTGTTGTTTTTCGCTATTGCGGCTGTTTTAATACCAGTCCTTTATTTGTTGACCGTTACACCCACTTGTTATTTGTTCTGGGTTTTTATTTTGTTGCACAACGTGCTACTGTTGTTTACTTTAAGATATTATTTGTGTCAACTATTTGTTTTTAGTTCTGGCGCAGTTTTTAGTGTGTTTGGGCCCTAATGACCTTAGATCTTGTGCGCCCCTTAAACAATAATCATCAACATCCGAGTTGAGGGTGATGCCTTTAATTTTACAGACATAGTGCGTCTTACCCCCACTCTTAACCTCTATGGTGTATTTTTTTGGTTCTGTAGATGCAAATCTGCAAATATACGCAACATCACCGTACTCTTTTATTTCATTTGTCATACACCCTAAAAATGGACCCTTGGGAGGCATCGATTTCCCCGGTCTGTACGTGGCTATAACAGAACCTGTGTCGAAATAACATACGCGCTCACCCAATCTCCTAAAATAGGAATAGAGCTTGATTCTTGCATGGGCAGTTGTATATGCAGCTATGACTGTGTTAGTAGTGCAATTCAATTTAGGGTTCTGATCGCAATGCTTCCATACCACGTACATCACCACCTATGTAGCTACCAGGTAAGGCTATACCTCTACACCGGGGTTGTTATGTAGGTCTATGATCCTCGAATAATCTTTCACAAGCTCACACGTGGGCAAGTTATCTCTTTGGCCATATTTTCCCTTAAAGGGGTTTAACATCAGTTTAACCAACTCGCGCCTGTCAGGATTGGTTTCAATAGCGTCTTTGTCCAGTGCTTCAGTTGGACACCTCTGTCGACACTTGACACAGTTTAGGTGACCCCGGTGAGTTTCTTTTTTATTAAGTAAGGGAAAATTAGAATATAAGCAATACCACTTCCACTTGAATGCCCGGTGTAGGTTTACAATTGCGTTAAAATGGCTGTCGTGGAATATTACATCGATATGTTTATCGGTGTTAATTTTGACTTGTAGAGGACATTTTTACCATTAAGGCTCGCAAAAACAGTGATGGAATATTCCTTTAGTACCACCTCAAAGAGTTTCACGTCGTGAAGGGTAAACGGGCCATCGGTTTTACCTATTTTCTCACACAGCTCTACAGCCTTTTGTTTTTGCAGATGTTCATATCGCTTAATAGAACCATAATGAACATCCCCGTCAATTTTGGATTTGCACACTGCGATGACTCTAGGTAGGCAAAGATTGTCATTGTTTTTAATTTCTATAATTCCTCTGTTTTTACTAAAGTCGTCGCAGCGTTTGTAACATGAACCTGATATTTCATTTGTTCACATTCACGAAATTTTCACCGCCCCACCCATCAAAATTTCTTTGTTACTTTGGATTATTTTCTCCGTTGATTTAAATATGGCTTCGGGATTCACCTGATCAAACCTACGAACACTGATGTTAAATGGCCTAGCAGAATTTTTGGTATCATGAATGGTTATTCCTATGAACCCTGGCTGATTTTTTGGTACATTGTCATCAAAAAAGATAAATAATCATCAAACAGCTTAGAAACCCATTGGTTAGGATCTGTATGTTTAGGCATCGAACTCACCATAATTTCAGTTTCAGCATACCCAGAATAAAAATTTTTGCTGCCCTCTGGCTATGGTTTATAATTTCGAAATTTGGTTGCAAGGTTGCACTTACCTGTGGCTCAGTGGTAGCAGCAGGATGATCAGCAGAAGATGGTACACCAATAGAAGCTTCACCAATCCCGGTAGAAGACGAACCCCCACCGGACGAGAATTTTCCGGTAGAGGGCTGATTGCAGTCATCAGTACTGGTAGAAAGATGATCACTTCCATGACCATTGCCGGTAGAAGACGCGCCCCCATTGGAGGAGGAGTTTCCAGTAGAAAACTTTCCACCACCATTATTTCTAGAAGCCTCGTTTTCGGTAGAAGGCCGATCGCAGTCACCAGCGCTGGTAGAAGGGTGAACACGGTCACCAGTGTTTGTAGAAGAATGATCACGGCCCTCACCGCAGTTTCCAGTAGAAGTCCGTTCACCTTTGTTGACGACCCCGTCTGAAATTGATTTGAAGCCTTCAGCTAGACCTCACACACCACCACTGCGTACTCTCTTGAGGATGAGCTTGTTCCCATAGCGTGCTCTCTTGAGAGCAATGTTGGTAGAAGGATGATTACGGCCTCTACTAATAGAAGACTTATCACCTTTGTTGACAACCCCGTCTAAAATTGACGTGGAGCCGTCAACTAGACTCCAATCACCACCACTGCGTGCTCTCTTGAGAGTGAACTTGTTCCCATAGCCTGCTCTCTTGAGAGTAATGCTGGTAGAAGGATGATTACGGCCCTCACCGGAGTTTCCAGTAGAAGGCTGGTCACCACCATTACTTCTAGAAGTCTCATCGTCGGTTGAAGGCCGATCGCAGTCACCAGTGCTGGTAGAAGGGTGAACACAGCCATCACCTTTCCCAATAGAAGATTTGCCTCTGCAGTCTTTGTTCACGACCTTGCTAAGCTTGTTGATGGTAGACATGATTACCATGAGATATAACTACTTTTTCGGCGCCACAGAACTTTTACACATATCACTCCTATCCCAAGACCACGACCCAGCCAATGAGAACGGGTTTTCTACTGCTCATGCGTAACCCTTCAACCAATCACCGTACAAAAAGTCTTTGGTGGGGGGAAGGCATTCATTTTGCTAAGAAAGAGAGAAAATACAGGTGACGGTTTTTTGCCACATAAGAAATAAATACGAATAAAAGATCATCTTTTATGTTTTTAGTTACAGAGGGTTAGTAGTACTAAGCATAGTTCAGAAAAGAACTGGACCAGAACCTTTCTTCTTTTTTAGTAACAATGACTTTTCTGATCCAGTAAAGAATATCGACATGAAAAGAAAATAATACATTTTAAGGCAGGTGTTGTTACTCAGAATTCTTTTAAAAGCATACGTGAAAGGACAAGGGAGGTCCGGAGGTTAGTTAAAAGAAATATACAAATGAATTTATAAGAAAAAAACCTTGCTTCTTTAGTGACAATACTCCTTTAGAAAAAGCTGCTCACTTTTAGAAATACAGGTGACGAAGTTTTCGCTACGTATAAAAGGAATATATACAGGTGACTCTATAAGAAAGAACCTTTATTCTCTAGTAAAAAGGAATTTTTCTTTACCAGAATTCTTTTAAAACCATACATGAAAGGACAAGCGATGTCCGGAAGTTTGTTAAAAGAAATATACAAATGAATTTATAAGAAAGAAACCTTCCTTCTTTAGTGACAATACTCGTTTAGAAAAAGCTGCTCACTTTTATAAATGCAGGTGACGGGGTTTTCGCTACGTAAGGAATATATACAGGTGTCTCTATGAGAATGAACCTTTCTTCTCTAGTAACAATATTCGTTTAGAAAAAAGAAACTACCACATATAGTTTTTGATTTTTCTGGTCCAGCACAGAAAATCACCATGCAATGAAAACAATACATTTTAAGAAGCACAAGCGAGGTCCCAGCGACACACCTCGGCGGAACTCTCTTAGCGCGGGGTGTGAACAAAAGAGAGGCCGGGGCTATTGCTAAACACGCAGGTGCGAGCGTGTCAGTGGGGAACTGGAAACCCAGCGGCGGAATGTGTAATTGGAATCTGTCTTAATTACGATATCATTTTGCGTATTTGTGAACACCCCAGGGTACATTAAATGTATATGTTAATTGATGTCATTATCCCCCTTTTCGGTGATTTAAATTGAGTGCTTGATCAACCAATTAAATTGAGCTTTTCATATCAACCCCCACCCCCAGTCCCCCACCCATCATCCCCATCCCCAGTCCCCTTACCCAGCTTCATCCCCACCATCGCTCCCCCTACATCATCATCCCCACCATCTCTCCCCACCACCACGCCCACCTCACTCCCACTTTGGATATCATTAGCATAATCAATTTAATCACCGGAAACGGGATATATACTACTTAGTTCCGCTACATTAACTGAATATACTCATATACACCCGTTCGTCAATAGTGAAGTCTTCATTTGAAATAACTCTAGCGGAAAAGTGGGAAAAAGGTTGTTTTCTTTGATCATTAGTTTTTAAGCATAATTTCTCTTATAAAATTTTATTGAAACATTGAAATAAACTTTGCTGTCACCTAAAATTACTTTGCTAGTGAATTTTGCTCTTCTGCTCAACACATTTTTTTTTGTTCAGGCCTTCCAAATTTACAAGATCATTAAACTTTTATAGGGGTACAAAGGAATAGCAGATGTACCAGAATAGTAAATGACGAAATCACAGCGACTTGCATAGATTGTATTCTACTGGTAAAATATAGAAGTATTTTTTTTTTCATTTTTATACAGATGAAACAGATGTTAAAGAACACTTAAAGGTCCAATATGTTTCGCGGATCCTTAGTTTGATATGCTTGGTGTAAATCAACGGTAGAGGCAATGCAAGTAACGTTTAGAACAGAATCTTAAGATACACCGCTTATGCCTACTGGGCACTCATTTCTACAGAGAAATTGACAGACTTCGAAAACACAGTTTGACGTTGCAAATAAAATTGTGTAAGGTAATTCAATAATGTATTTCTAGAATGTCGTTTAACATGTATGTGCGCATGCGTGCGTGCTTAGTTTTAATTATCGAACATTTCCATTCTTGCGGTGTTTTACGTCTCTGAAACTAGGATTCCCACATTTCAACTTTGCTTCGTAACTATATTTGGCTTATTTATTTCAGTAAGTATAATTGAAGAGCTTATTATAAAACCATATTGGTTCAAAATTTAAAAAAATGGTGATTTGATGTTATCTATACAATGAATAGTGAAATACCTGTTACTAGTACTAGGTACTAGGTACTAGTTTCAGTAAAACATTCCCTTAATGTAAACTATTGATGCTCAAGCATTTACATGTTCTACAAAAAGAGCCATTGCTACATTCAATTCCTGGAAGAAATGCCCTCATTACTGGTTATTTTTGCCTAAAAATGTTATTTCTTATAAAGCCCTTGACTTTTGTTCAATGGCGAACAGACATTTATAGATTTCTGTTTGATAAGAAGATGAAACTATAGTGGCTCATAAAATGTTAAAAAGCAATCAAAGAAGAAAGAAGGTAGAAATACGGAAGTGAGATAACCAGCAGTTAGCCAGGCTGGAAAATTAAATGAATAGAATACTGTTGGTGATGACTTCAGATAATTGGTTATGTTTTCAATGTTGTTGGAAATATTTAACATAATTGTGTGATATGTTTCTAATATTGTGACTTTAAAGTTTATATATAACTTTCGATTATTAAATAATATGTGCATCTTTTTAAACGGTTATATATTAGACACAAGTGTTGGAACAGAATACATGATATCCTGAAATCTTTGTGCAGTTCTAAATGCTGTCAAACAAGAATATCCAATATTCTCAAACGACACATAAAGCACAATATTTTTTATTCTCTTAAAGGGGAGACTACTAACAATATTCAGAAGTTAGATATGTAGCATTGGAGAGAAGTCATAGATAATAATTAATTATACATTGGCAGAAGGACTTATACAGTACTATTTCTATTTTGGAGAAGTTTTATTTTATTTTTTATTTTTGTAGTAGTAGTAGTGGTAGTAGTAGTAGTAGTAGTATTAGTAGTAGTACTAGTAGTAGTAATAGTAGTAGTAGTAGTAATAGTAGTAGTAGCAGTAGTAGTAATAGTAGTAGTAGTAGTAGTAGTAGTAGTAGTAGTAGCAGTAGTAGTAGTAGCAAATTACATTGATTGTAGCAGTTAAAGTATACACAAGTAAGTACAGCTGTCGCATGGGCCGTACGATCGTACATTCTAATACCGTCTTTGTAACAATTAAAATATATCTACATGCACACACAAATATATACCTACATACATACAGGCCTACATGCTTAACACATATAAACAAACATTTCAATATAGTTACACCACTCCTTTTCTATGAGTAGTTTTTATACACATACACACAAACATGAATAGCATACTTACTCCTGAGTCCCCCTTCCCTTTATTCAATCCCCTCCTCAACCCCAACTCCTTCCTTCTGTATAGCCATTAACCTTCTTTGTCTGGTCTTCACTGGAAATATTACCGAATGGTGCGAGTACCTGTCATGTGTCCCAAAGAGCCGCTCATTCCAATTGTAGTTAAATGTCAACACTGCAAATAAGAAATTCTTAAATATTTTAGAAACAGTTGTTACACAACAACAAAAAGCAGTGAAAATATTATAAAGTATTTTAATTCCAAAACCCTTAATATTAAAAAGCGTTTGTATTTTAACATTTTCTCTGCATTTCTTCACGCTCTAATCACAAATACTCAAAACATTTTTAATTCATATTATATGTTTAAAAACTTATTAATATATTTAAATCACCAACATAAAAACACACAGCTTGCTTGAAATCAAACCCGTGAAAAAGCAGAACAAGAGAATAATCAAGGAGTAAAAAATTCTCTGCCTGAATTGAAACATATATTGAGCAAAGGATGCTATATCTTTTTAATATAAGGTTCTGAACCATTCTTTAAAATGCTCTTCGCGAGTTTCAGAGGTGCACAACGATTAAAATGCCAAAAAAAAAAAAAAACGTCCTAGAAGTACGTTAAATGCGCACCATTTCACTCCTCGCGAGGCCTGGGATGCCTAGGATAATCAATCTTCTTCTGGAAAATTGAATCAAGCTTCACTCTGCTCTTAACCACTTTGGAAAGAACACGCATCAGGATTTCGCACGCTAGCATCTTGAACCTTCAACTTATTACTTTCTTAGCACTGCACAAAATCGCCTTCTTTTCACGTAGAAGTACCAAAAATTAAACTTTAGTGGTCCCTAGAAAATCACTCTATCCCATTACTATCGCTTCTTTCACTTCCTTGACTCATTTTCTAACTTATCCTTGACAACTCGTTCCTTTTCAATGTAGCACTTCCTGCTTCGAGAGTTCCATTTTTATTGAGAGACATTTTGTCCACTGTTATATTTTTTAGTTTTTTCCCCCATTTCATATGAACTTCCTTTCTTACTATTCCTTCTGTTGTATTGGTTTTCTTCCTTTCTGCTTTGTTCTGGTTTTCTGTAATTTTGTTCCGTTTTCCCCCCTTCTCTATTAAGTAACGATAATTCAATTTTCTTTTTTTTTGTATTTTAGCATTTTACTCTTTCTTGTTTGGTCTCCAAGAACATCAGCAGCCAGAAGTTAACATTAAAAGCTAAAACACTTTTTTATATTTGCTAATTATTATTATTATTATTATTATTATTATTATTATTATTATTATTATTACATTCTTAAGTTGACCCTTATCTCATAGCTTTTCTATCTTACTACTTTTTGCAATTAATTGTACGGTGTTCGTAATTTTTTCCAATGGAAAAATGTTCAAAAATTGGCATTTCATATTTAGTAAAATTTTTTACTTTTTAAGCAGACGCTTTCCTAATTAATTGTGTGTCGTAAGAAGATAATATATATTTTAGGAGGGAAATGGGATCAGAAATTTGAAATTGCATTCAAAGAAGGTTTAAATAAATTGGGGTTATTAATTATAAACAATTATCACTGTACACCATAATACTTAGAAGGCAGATGACACTTTCAATATATATCCAGTGCTTTCTTTTATTTTCTCCTACTCGCAATGAAATTTTATGTTTAATGCTTTCTCACGGATAATATATTTAAAAGGTCAGCCATTAAAGAGCATTTTTGGTAGCTAAGAAGTGGTCACATGGGAATCTAAGTTTTACTATGTTTCGCACTAAGGCAGCAGTTCTCTTACTTTCCTCTACCACGTACTCCCATTAAGGATCTACTCCTATGATTAAATTCAACATTTAAAATCGTGAATTTTCATCATATATGTTTTTAATATTGTTCATTAGTTTGCAGCATTTAAAATTATAAACAAGTAATTAAATATACATTTTTATATTTGCCAATTTATTGAATTATATCCTTAATAAATGGTATTAATCATATCAATTATATAATATTCAAAAAGTACATAAATCGCATATAATACATTCAAAAACTATATAAACCGCATAAAACTTTAACATTAATGATTGAAAACATTATTCCTTAACTTTAATTCCTGCATGGGAGAGATAATGCAGCACTTCACTTACAAGCTATGAATTACATATTGTGATTCATAGAAAAATTTTGTTTTCTAACTCTGATTCTTCTACATTTTCCATACGGTTTATGTACTTCTTTTTAGATAAAAGAATGCAGGAAATGATTTTTTTCTCACAATTTTGTTGTTACGAAAAACATGAAAACTTTATCGTAATTCTTTGATAGTCCAGGATATTCGCAAATCCCAGACTATGCAGTTCGCTGCCGAAGATGCTTGCTGTTGCCATGGAAATTGTGACATGTTTGTATCTACACACTCAAGAATAACTAATATTGTTGACAGCACTCAATTTTCCTGGATCCCCGGGAGCGCAACGCGGACTCCTAGAGGTCCGCGAACCAATGTTTGAGAACTGCTTGTTTAGAATATAAAGTAGCTAAATATTAACACTGTGGAGCATTAAAGCAAGTTCTGACAAGAAAATACACAGAGCATAAGGCTTGTGATCCTTAAATTATATTGCTGGAAAGACAGAAGTTCTGTGTGACGTGCAAAATAGTGACTCCAATGCTCGAATATTATGTTGCTTGCAATCTAATAACCACTTAAGAGATGCATGTTTCCTCCACACCTTTCCTTTGCCATTATATCTGAAATTGTGCAACGTAACAGCCTTAACTTTTGGTAATTTGTGCATGGTCTTCCCTAAAACTTGAACTCCATTTTACAGCAAAATACCCGCTCTCAGGTCGTATGAATGAATAGTGTTTAACGCCGTTTTTGCTACAGAGGCACCACAGGCGATGGACAGCGATGATATATGAGATGAAATAATATGTTGGGAATGGATTTATTTTAAGGAAGGAATCGTTCCAGGCCTAAGTTTAGGGTACCTCCCCGGCATTTTCCATTTATGAGGACTGAGGAAAACCAGGAAAAAATCTCAGTCATGGAGGACGGTCCTGGCGGTATTCGAACCCAGAGCTCCCGCTCACGAGCCCGCGCCTTAACGGCCTCGGCCATCACTGGCGGTCTCGCAGGTCGTGAACACAATTAGGAGATATATCAGAAAATAAATTTAGTGCTGTAGAGGAATACAATTAACTTCTCATAAGTAAAACATAGCCTTTGGTGCAATAACTTAGATATAACTCAACGTTATATTTATACATAATTTGAAAAGTTTTGAAATTGGCATCGGAAACGACGTACTTTTTTCTGGATGTGACCAAACAGTTCTAGGTTATTCTTTAATTTGTAAATCTAAAAAGTGTGTGAAATAAAATTTCATTTTATTGCATTTTCTTATATTTAAAGCTTTATTTAAAATGTTTTTATAAATTATTTATTAATTTGTCTATCAAGTTAATTGAAAGTCTTTCTTTCTTTATTTCTTTTCCGCAATTTATTTCTGGTTAATATATTTCTCTAGTTCTAAATCCAGAGCCATGCTGTTTGAATACTGAAAGAAAATTTAGCTGTCTAATTCTAGGGTAAGACTTGCTAAGAATGCTTAATGGTAAATTACAAGCCCAATTATTCCATTCCATTCCTGGAATGTTTATGATTCTGAAGCAATATTAATGAGACGCCGTCCCGAATTAAAATATTACAAAGAGTTAACATAATCAATTAGAGATATTATAATTAGTATTACGGTTAGTGTGTACAATTGATGTATATTCATGTTGGTAGTTACGTTATTCATGAATTGTATATTTTTGTGTATTTTAGGATAATAGAAAAGAAAGTCTGGCGACAGACCTTTTAGAATAGATGCCAGACAATATAGTGAGTGGAACGGTGATATTGCCCACACTGTGGTGGACAGTTTTGGAACGGGAGTTATTGTATGTGGGTTATTTTAGGTTGTTGGTGATTTATTATTTATTTAATTGGACGATTTGATGCTCTTCTTGTCTTGCCTCGGATCTTGGAGTCATGAGTTCAATGCTTCCTAACTCTCTGATTCCAATGCAGAGGATAGGAATCTCAGGGGAATTTTGGACTGTTTTTAATGACTTAAAGTCATTAGGGGGGGGAAGGAGATTGTTCACTGTAATAACGAAGTTCGGCACTGGTTGAACAATTAATTTATTCGACAACTTGGAAGGTTCTGGAACATGCTGTGCTTCGGCGGGTTATAATTCGGTGTATTGACTAGCGTATTTATTCACTTGCCTACGATGGTGATTATTATTGCTATTACTTTGAACTGCCTGACTGACTCTCACTGAACGAACAATTTACTTAAGTGACAGTTTTAACTACTCTACTATGACACTGTTAGGACTGCTTCCTGTCGCGACTGCCTCAGAATTTTACTTCTCATAGTTAATATTAAATTTCTAATGCGAACTCGCTCCTCCCTCGCCAAAATTTAATTCCTTTAAATAAATCGAATTTGATCCCTTCTAGGATATTATTGGATCACACTATCGCACGATATATTACCAGTTTGCTTTAATTCGTTGGATTTTTACATGTTTATTGATTGAAGACTCTGGGATTTTACCAGGAAATATTTCTTATTCCCACGCTAAGGAAAAAGTACATCTACATTTTCACTAGATTCTCGAGATACATCATGTTTCTAGCCCTATTTGCGGTCTTCCACTCAAGTAGCTAAATGTTGCTTTCTGAGAAAACGCGTGTTTCTGTAAGCGGTATTTTCTTTTGAGTGCAAGTACAGCTGGGTACATTCCTAGGTGTTATGACCTCTGGCGGCGAAAAGGTGTGTCCGTGAGAGTTTGACAAAGGGTAATGTTTAACAGAAAGACCTTTTTGTGAGGTAAAGATGATGTTCTCCGACAAAGAGAGCATGCCCCCGTCCTTTTACAAACACATAACAAAGACATGGTATTACTGAAAGATAATTTGAATATTGCTTACTAATCAAAAAGACATATCTACACACATACTAATACATACAATATTGGGGTCATCCTTTTAATTGTGATATCAATACCCTTGATTACCTGAAATAACATACAATTATTATTATCATAGTAGTCATCAGAATCGATTATAATTATAGAGGAAATTTTGAGACAACACTTTCTGTTTCAAGAGGGTGAATGTGTTTTGTTTATTGGATGAAGAACAGTTGACCAAGTGTCTCCTTTGTATTTGATTCTTTTATGTAGAAAAAGGTTGGCCTCTTTTGAGCTTCTGGTAAATTTCAGTTTTAGTTAGCTTACAAAAGGCAACAGTACGGGACAATAAACAATAGAAAATGAAAATAGAAAGTGAAATAAACCAGGCTTGTGGGAACCAAAAAGGGAAACATGGAAGCGTTCTTAAAGTTAAGGCCTATGAAAGGTTCAATCAGGAATCTGAGAATATGTATATGCACACCCCTCGGCGAATAGGGAGAAAATTTTAAGTGGAATAATTGTAGAAATAGAGAGAAGAAGGTCTAACGACCGGATGAGGGAACTTTTAATAAAAGATTAGGTTTTCAAGCAATCGGTAGTGCAAAGAACTGAGCAATCGGGGGAGATAGAATTGAGCAATAATTGTCGAGCCGTCAAGGTGGAAAGAAAGTATTAAATTATCGGGCAGTACCACTTGATCCCCTAGATAAGAGAAGAGTAGAACGATCCTGGAGTGTTCTCATGGAGAATCAATACGTTAGGCGAAGTGAGAAATAAAAACCGCTCAACAGAATCTTAGAAAGGCGATCCTTTACATTGAATCAGTGACCAAAGGAAATAAATAGTGTCATCTCCAGTCTTGAACTTTGGTTATATATTTCCTAGTTATGGACTATTTTGACCTGAAAAGGTAATAACATTTCCAGCAAATCTGCCGACGATAGCCGTGGC
The DNA here is from genome assembly GCA_030762175.1 of Metallyticus violacea. Classification (NCBI taxonomy): domain Eukaryota; kingdom Metazoa; phylum Arthropoda; class Insecta; order Mantodea; family Metallyticidae; genus Metallyticus; species Metallyticus violacea. Next base: position 145,087,173 of record CM060846.1, on the reverse strand, counting down.
AACATGAGGCATCGAGATAGCGGCTGGATAGGAGAAGAAGAACTTCATTGGTTCATAAATACTATTAATATCCTAATTAATTAAAACCTCCATCAATTTACCTTCCCTTCCTCCCCCCATTAAAACTGTCGCAATCCGTAGATCCATACTGAGTACGCTCAGGAAACTATTGGAGGGAAAATTTTTAGATAATCGAGTTCCAAGTCGTAATGGGATTCATAAATTTGTACTCCTCTTGCATTTTAGACTAACTGAAGCATATAATCCATCAAGAGATACATATATTTTTTCAAAGAATCATTAAAAGATTAATGGATAATATAATAAGCACATGCAAGTGAGTTGTGAAAAATGAAGGCAGGCATTTGAAGCATATTCTTGTGTAATACATAGCTTTATAAGTGCTCTAGAATTTATTAGACTGTCCCTCCAAGTCGGTCCTTGTGGTGTAGTGGTTATAATACTTGCCTCCTACACCCAAGATCGCGGGTTTGAACCCGGCCAGGACTGATGGATTTTTTCGGGGGTAAACATCAAAAATCTGAAATATGGGTTCCTTCGGAAGGGAAAGATAAGCCGTGGGTACCGTGTCCTACATTTCGGCATGAAAAAGAACCTCAAGCCTGAAAAAGAGGCCTCTGAGCAAAATTTGTAGGCCGTTTCACGCCCTGAGTTCAATGGGACGCTGATCACCTGAGATGTTAAAGAGCGTCCATAAATAAATCAATAAAAAAATCAATGTCCCTCTAATGTTACCACCAACAAATCGTGTTGGTCCGGGGTCCCTAACTACAGTATAGCCCAGCCGACCGTGAGAAATGTCTTATTGGCCGATACAGTCCTCGCCGCCTCTTCGGTCATCAGGTAATTGGATGACTATGTCTATACCGTTCTTAATCACTCTAAATGCTACTGAAAGCGCTGTATAAAAGTATCAGTTTCCTCATGTAGTATATTTTGTTATCAAAGATATTAACTTTATGACAAGCATGGAAAAAGTTCTATTACTTCCTCCTTCAGGTTACCTTTGAACAACTCATAAGTCAGAGATCAGTAATCGATTTTTTCTGCTTTCAGGACAAGCGAGTTATCGTTTGCTTAATTTGTACAGAGTGAAGCAAACGAAATAACTTACAAATAGAACAAGAGCAGCACATTTTGAAATAAAGATAAGACAAAGGTACCAAACTTTATTCCTATAGAATGCTGAAAAAAGATACAACAGGAACGAAGGAGCGTCTAAATGAGAGGAAAAGTGACGGGAGAGCTACAGTCGAAATGGCTTGGCAGAAGTCAGAAGGGGTGAAAAATAAATGGAGAACATTATCGACTAACTGCAGGATGTATAAAGACGTGCACACACAAATAAAAAGGATCAAGAAAGCGAAATATTGTCAAATATATGAAACAATAAGGACAAAGAAACTACCGAATTACTGAACTACAGCAGAGAACAAACAAAATAAAATTACTATAACAAGAATCAGGTGCGGGATCGAAACACTAAGTAACAGACGCTAGTGAAATGAAGACAAAATGTGCAGAATTAGCCGAGAAAAGGAAGAAATGATGAACAACTTGTAGACGAGTATATTTCTTTAAGAATGAGGGAAGGAAGAACACGCCAAAGGAAAATGTGCGAAAGAAATTTTGAATGAAGTCTGTAAGTAATTATCGTACAGATATTGAAAAGTTTTTCATTAATTTCAATTAAAATAGCAAAAAAATATAAAACTGTCACTGCCACTATCTTTTCACGCAAATCATAAGGAGGTAACTTTATTTTATTATAATACTATAAGATTGGGCTGTAAAAGTATTTAATGCTTAGCAGAAATAATCTTGGGTGAGTTACACAAGCATTAGTCACTCTTGCTGCATATGCATTTAATCCCAAGTTTAGTAAGTGTTTAGCAAGCGGAGTCACTCCACTTATGATTGAGTAAGCAGGTCATTGCTACACTGGCAGTTTAATGCCTTATGACTCACATATACTTGAATTCAGTAATTCAAAATCCACCATTTTGCAATGAAACTAAAACATATGTATTTATTTATTTACACATTTTTCAAATGATAACACCATAAATACGGATGAACAATATTCTAAATAATACGCAAACGTATAATAATAATAATAATAATAATAATAATAATAATAATACATTCTTAAGTGTTGATCAATTTTGAAAAAATTGTTAAGGAAAATCCTCACTGTCTCAAATTTGAGAAAAATAGAATTTAATGTATATTTTCTATATTTAAAAACAACTAAGGAAACAATCTTAAAGTGATGACAAATTCCATGCTGATTTGCGGCCATATTAATTTAACTTTCCTTTGCTACGCCAGAAGAATTAAATAACAATTTTGGGAATTCTGAAATGTTCTGCAAAATAATGAATAGACCACAGTGCTTGGTCTATTACTGTAATTCTTTTTCTGTTTTTGCAAATATAAAGTAGTTTACAATTGCACCGATTGCACACAAACTACATATAGCAGCATAGAAAAATATAACTAAGGATTTTTTAGGAATAACATATCAACATATAAGATTGTATGTCTATAAAAAGGGAAAAAAACTTATTTTTGAAGTGTAATTTTTAAAAGGACCAACTGTCACATTTTACACACGAAAACGTTTATTGAACATTAAAGCTGTTTATTACATGCAACGTGGGTGGCACTATGTATAATTATTTATTTATTATATTATATAATAATCAGTAATTTTTGTACCACTAACACTTGATTAATATTTTACCACTATTTTATAAGTTTAAACTGAAATATATCGGAGCTTTCCCAGAAATTTTTATATGATATTTTCATAATGGTCATGATTTTCATGAAAATTCCATACATTTGCTTTCTAAAGATTTTATAATAACTGTTACTTAATTATTTTCAAATTTAAGTGCACAAACTGACTTTTCTGCATTTTCGTTCCCTCCTTTTAATTTTGATGATTTCATTATGTAGATTTTTTTTTTTTAATTTCTATTCTGTAGCTCCTATTTAAGTGAATAAGTATTAAAACTAAAACTTCAAATATCGTATAACAAAAATTTAATAATAATGATAATAATAATAGTAGTAGTAGTTATCTTTAAAACGATTTGTTAATGTTAAATTCGTCGATAAATATAAAATTATGATTATCGTGATTTTCTCTAAGATACAACAAATCCAAAATTATTTGAAATAGATGCATTCTCACATTGGTATTTGGATGGGAATACAGTAAGTTTACTGCATTTGCATACAGAGGCGTGAGGTATACATCTTGCCCGCTCACTCAGTATTGGATGTTTGCTTTACTTTACTTTAATATCTTTCTCCTGAGGAGAAAGATATTAAATAAAAGTTATTTCGTTGAATCCATAATGCATTCATCTTAGATTTTTTGATTAATTTTCTCCTTCCGGGACTAATAATGATAATGTGCAGTTGAAAGGAAGATTATGATAAAAAGACCGAACTTAAAAGTTGAATTTTGAAAAAGAAATAGACGAAATTGGCTCAAATCTTTAAATATTGCCATCTAGAGCACTGCGATAGTTAGTATGCCAAATGTTGATTTTGGAGTGTAAATGAAAATAGTAAAATTGCAATTATAAATATTACTAGCCGAGCTAAATCGTATAAAATATAATATGTTTTCCCGGTACAATACCTATTATCTGATGGAGGAAAGCAGTTCCAACATCTTCTAAAGCGTAGATTGTGTGCATGTGTTGTTGAAGTACAATGCAGCCGGCTGAAGCCTTAGTAGCCGAGGGGTACAATGTTTATAACTAAGGCTTGCATTTAGTAAACCGTTTCTAAACTCTATTTAATTATGAAGTTACATTTTGCTGATGGTCAAATATATATCAAAGGATATTTGAAAAATCTTGGGGGATTACCAGCTTCAAATAAGGTTTTTAAGAAATAAAGTTGAGTTGAAAATGATATATACAATTACATTTGTATGCTTATTTTTCCATGACAAACTTTAGAAAAGAAAATGTTATGAAAGATATGAAAAATGCCGTAAAATAAATACGAAAGAATGGGATAAGAACCCTCGTAATAAATTGTATATATATATATATATATATATATATATATATCGCTCCCTCCAAAAAGAAAGAGGTAACCGAAGATAAAATGCAAAACAATTCTTACAAAATGAAAAGTTTTACAAGAACGGATTGATAAGTCTTAGAAATATCAACGAAATCGCTGAACATTTTGTTTAACAGCATGGCTGTTGGTGAGCGAAATTCTTGCAATGGGTTTGTTCAAGTTTTTTTAATCAGATGCACGCGCAGTTCTTTGATGCACCTAACTTAAGTGATCGGTGTAACACGCTTCTAAAATGGACAAGGAGAGTATCATGCAGTGATAAAACATTTTTATTTAATAAACTGGACTACGGTCCAGACACAAACTGATCTGAAGGAAGTTTATGGGGACTCAGTGCCAGATCCATGACCATTTATTACTGGAAAAACGAATTAAAAGATGGCATTACGTGCACTGCAGACGCTGCCCGGGTGAGGTTTCTTCTGAAGAAATGGTCAATAAAGTTTGTGGTATCGTGATGGAAGACCGTCGCATTAGATTCATGAGATTTCTGAAATGGAAGGCATCTAATAATATCCTGCATTAAATGCTGAATATGAATACTAAGTGCACGATGGGTGTCCCGTTTGTTGATCAAAACGCTTAAGGAAGGACATTTTAAAATTGCGTTTGGAAAATTTGGCATCCTTTCGTGATTGTAGTCGAAACTTGAATCCACCACTGCACTTCACGGACGAAACAGTGGTTGGCAAAGGTGAAAGTGCACTATAAAAAAAAAAAACAAAAAAAAAAAACAAAAACAACAAAAACTTGCTGGAGGGAGGATTATGGTAACTTTCTGGAGGGGAGGGAAAGGGAACTCATAGACTATCATCATGATTATCTATTTGGTAAACAGTGACTGTATGGCATTACGTAACACTATTGGACCTTTTTCATAGTTAATCGAAGCAGAAGCGACCGAGATTCAAGCGCAAAAGTGCTCCACCACCAGGGCAATGCGTCTGTTCACATGTGGGACGGTGCAATGACAAGTGCACGAGATTGACTATGAATCAGTTCCTCACCCACCCTATTACCCAGATTTGGCTGCATTTTATTTTTTCTCTTTCCGAACTACAAAAATTGACTTGGGGAAAGAATGTTTCATTAAATGAAAAGGTTATATGTTCTTTAAACAAGCATTATGTACAGTTGAAAATACATTTTTTCCCTGGGGGAGTAAACAATTTTGAATATCGCTGGACCAAATGTATTGAGCTCAAAGGAGATTATGTTAGGAAATAATTTTTGGCAAAGAAACTAGTTTGGTTTTTCGCCAAATTAGACTGTTTTTCATCAGAATTGGTAAATATGCATACAGACATTCGGAGAGGCGGACAATATGGATCACTGTTTCCTTTCACGGCGTTATTGGTACACATGGAAACAAAATCAACGTCACATCAGAAGTGTATAAGAAATAAATTGTTGAACGTTTTCAGGCGTATTTGGACACATTGTGAACTGAAAAGTCTTGATATGCACAAGCAAATGTTTCAAAGGGATGGGCAACTTCGCATACTGGCCAGGGTTAAATCTATTATCCGGTCGATTGATTTCTAAACACCCAGATTTGCATATCCTGCACAAATTCCTGATGCGATTTTGTGGGGTATACTGAATGTACAGTGCTTTACACTCATTCCTCTAAGTATAGTTTAGACGAACGTCGTGAAAATATCGAAACAGTTCTTCACAGTGTAACTAGGAAGTAGTGTAATGTTATGACTATTAGGATAATAAACGAATATGGGACATGTTAACAATGTTTGAAAACATGTGTAATACATAAATGTAGGATAGGAAATTTTTATATACAAAACGCAAAATACCCTTTTTTCTGGGTCCCTCCGTATTACACCTAGCTTAGCTACAAGAGACGTTTCTGAAATGCATAAATTTTATATCCCGGAACATTATACCAAAGTACTTCAGTTTATAAAATCTAACGAATATTGCGGTAAAACAAATTTCGTTGCTCTAAAATGCAATTCATATAATACTCTAAGCACTTTTGTAAAATCGCACAGTTTTATCCTCTGATACTATGCAATCTTTGTAAACGCTAATTCACTATGTTTGGCTAATGTAGTACTTTCCAAAATTTCTCAGAATTCTGTCAGTTGTAATGTGGGTTAAATTCCCTTAGCATCCAGGAAATCGGTTCACGTGTGTCTTTAACCTATTAGTATAATGCAGGGCAATAGGTAACTAGGACAACGTAAGCGACTCACCAAGTCAGCAGGGAGACAACCTGACGCCTTTCTACGAAGAATTCCATCAAATATTCAGAAATTCCTGAAAACAGGTTCCGTGCCACTATATTCAGTTTACCGGGAACGATACACAAAAGCGTGCTAAGCTGAGATGTTATGAGGTTCCTGTTGTTGAAGTTAATATTGAAATAGTTAGTTATGCTTGTGCATTGCTGCAGAAAATCATAGTTTATATCTCTTTTTAGAGATTAGAATGTATGTAATATAAAATTAAGAAATATGTACACAACACTAGAGACCGAACCCACTACCTTGACCTCTTCGCCCTACTACTGCCAATATCAAACACAAAAATTTACGCAATATTATATTTGCAAGATGATATAATTTATAATTATAAAGTATTTTAATAGTTTTTAAGAACCTGAAATGATTTACAACAATAATACTCACATGTAAACGAAACATAAAAAAATATGAATTGGGCTTACATAAAACCGTCCAACCAAAAAAAAAAAAAATTGGTTAATCAACTATTGCCCTTTGCCATTTACTACAATGCAATAAGAAATGAAACTATATTAAGAACAATAATTATAACACAAACAGCATATATAAATAAGAATAACTATTTACATCAGGTTAACACGTATAAAACTTATTTTAAGCAAATTTACTGCAGTGCTATATTAATGAATTAATTAAACGCCCATGTATCTATATACATATTTGACTTTTGGCTCTTGTAAAGCCATACAAATATAAAATAGTTAGTCATTTATATCTAATTACAATGCTCTCTAAAGGTAAAAAATACAAGTGTAATAAAACTACTGGGAAAAATACCAAAAAATTATATATATAGAAGTTGAAGTTCATATCAAGAGCTGTGCTTCATATTTCATTTGATTTGTATAAGAAAGCTTCAATTGATATAATGCAACATTTATTTTGCCAGATTTCTGTATAACCAAATCATGAAAATAAAATTTATTTGACTACGTTTATTATGTAAGTCGCTCATTCAATGAGCGAGATATTGTCATTATTAAGGGAACTCACCAAATTATCCAATTTGCTCCATATGTTACATTTTGACCAATTTCTCCCATTCCACTCCAATATTGAAGTGATTTTCTCCAAAGACAAGCACAAATCTTTAAAAAATACACTACCTTCCAAATTAATAGACACAGAGAGGACAGCACGTATTCATCATTATCTATTTCAATTAATAAAGCATAGCCTTCCTTGGCAATAGTTTTAAACGGGTGTACCTGTTCTTTTCTTAGCCTCACTTGCAAAGGAGTCGAATCATGTTATAACAACCTGCTCACGCCATTCATTAAATATCTTTTCATCTCACTCCAAAACCCGCTTCATTCATTCCTTTGAAACTTTCCTTTCATTGCTAAGCCTCACTGTAACATATGGTGGTAGATTAAAAACAGTTACACACAAAAAATATTCTCCCTAATGGTTCCAAATGTTTAATAAATACTACAGTTCTAACTTCTAAATTTGCACCACATGTACTCTTTATCCTCCTCTCCTTTAATACTGTTCTTTAGGGAAGTTAAATATGGTAGTGTGTGGTGCACTACCATAATTATAGGTACAACAGGGCACACAACAAGAGCGACCACGTTAAACACACTTTCTATTACATAAGTTCCTGGGGTAATTTTGATAAATCAATATTAACTTAAAAAAAAGAACTAACACGCTCTGTTTATTTACTTCCAGCTATAAATTACTATAATAAACCACTTAACTGCAACGAAGCCAAATAAAGAAACCCATGAGCTTAATAGCAGCAACATGCCTTAACTTCTTACACCGCCATTTTGTGTGCTTTCGAACCCGCTTCTTGTTCTTAGGATTGGAGTAGGTATTGGACATTATATGTAGCAGAATCCCAATGACAATATATACATTCATAACCTTCCCCCCGAAATTATCTGTGCACCGACATTGTTTACTTAATCTATTCAGTTTTGATTCTATTAGTTATTCTATTTGGATGAAATATAACGGATAGTTCCATGGAAACACCTGAGAAAAACGTTATTTTAAGAAAAAATGTTAAGGCAAGTAAAGCTCTTGCAAGATTGGCATTCTGGGACCTGTTTGAGGATCACATTAATTCATTTAATATGGACATTTTCCGAATCAAAGTGGATGAAGCTAGAAGCAATTTACTTTCTAGTTAGAACTCAAGAACATGTGTAGTTGTGAATCATGTGCAAAATATTTCCATACATATCTGTAAATGCTGGTATTTCCATTTTTATTTTGTATATATTTATTTAATATTGTTTTATTTGCTGTTATTTTTTCCTCATTCTTATTGTGTATCACACTTAAGCATGTCGACCACCCATGTATAAAATATATTATTTGTATATATATAATTTTACGGCAATACAAATACACCTACTACTAACACTACCACTACTACTACTACTACTACTACTACTACTACTACTACTAGCTTCTACTACTACTACTACTACTACTACTACTACTACTGCTGCTGCTGCTAATACTACCACTAATGTTGCTAGTACCACTATTTTACTACTACCACCACCACCACCACCACCACCACCACCACCACTACTACTACTACTACTACTACTACTACTACTACTACTACTACTACTTATACTAATACTACAGCAATAAAAGTATTCACTTGCGTATGTGTTCACTTTAACACCAGTACGACTATTCTTACTATTACGCTATCACTGCTTGATTGACTCTCATTGAACGAACGATTTACTTTGACTCTTTGCAACGGTTGAAATATATAACTGATGACTGATTAATTGTTGCTCATGCTGCTATAGTTACTACTGTCACTACTGTTACTCTAAGACGGCTTCCTGTCACCACTGCTTCAGAATTTTGTCTCGAATGCCTCCAAACTTAAAGTGAAGACTGATTTCGACTGCTTTAGAAAGACCTTAGAATGACTGATCATTCCTTATACTGCCCTCGACTGAACTAGAAATGACTTAGACGGACCAACTTGTGATCTGCACTCCAGTTTCCTACAACAGCGCCTCGCCTCTCGATAAATTAAATTCCCTTGTTTGTTATTCTATTTCCTAATTATATGTTCACCATCGGGTAACTTAAAATGTTTATTATATCACCAAGTTCTCCTCATTCGTTAATTTTTATTCGATCCCCAATGGCTAAAATTATTTTCCCCCTTCTGATCTACAATATCTTTTCACGCTTGAGTTTTCCAAGAACGGCCTGTCATAAATTTCGGCACTTTCATTACATTCTTGATTTCTAAAATAATATCATTTTCCTCCCTTAGTTATAGACAAGGTCTTGGTTTCTACAAAAACGTGTGTCTCTGCCCGTGGTAAATCATTTTGGCGGCAGGTACAGTTATACCCATTACTAACCTTTTGCAGTGTTATTATCCCTGGCCACTGGGACCGACCAGTGTCCGAGGGTTTAAAAGGGTAATGCTTAACAAAAGAATCTTTTCAAAGGTAAATGTCCTGATTTCTCCTCCAACAAAGTACAGCATTTCCTTTCCCTTTATAAATATAAAAAACATATGGTATTACAGAAATATAACTTGAATATTACTTGCTAATCAAAAAGACATATATACATACACAAATACTTATGCTATTGGGGCCCTCCATTTAATTATAGCATTAGTAATACCCTTGATTGCCTGAAATAAGATACAATTATTGTTATAGTATTTGTCAGAAGTAATTTTACTTAAATAGGGAATTTTGAGAGAACATTTTCTCTTCATTTGATATAAACCTTTGGACCTCCCAGCAAAAAATATTTTTACAGAATGCAATGTTCTAAAAATTGAACAAATTTTCAAACGGAAATTACTGATATTTTTGGCATGAAGCGAGATCACATAAAAATCAATCCCCATTAATATAGCCGGAACTTTCGACCTAACTTCTATAACCATGCAATAGTAATAGAGAATCCGGAATTAAGTACATCATAATTGGCATATTTATGGTTATATAATAAATATAGTTTTTTAAAAAATATATTTACATACCATGCTGCATTTAAGACTGATATTGGACAAATTACGTAGCTGTAGTTTCATTAAATACACGTATATAGTGTGTATGTAATATTTTCCTGGTTGATGAATTTGAAGCTTTGTGATACAATAAATAATTTATGTACTTACAGTTTTTGAGTATCAGTCTAATAAATATTAGCCAATTTGCAATTTGCAGCACATATGTTATATATATATTTATATCACTTAGTACGTATGATGGGAGCTGAAGCGAGGAATATGCTGACAACGCAACTATTAATATTCTACCTCCGTTAATGCAATGGGAATGGACCGAATCTTTAGTATTTGAATAGGTGATACACATGCAATGCGTAATGTGTTATTTTACTTTACTTTTGGTAGATAAATCCCGCTCTACACGCATACCTCACCAGCAATCTCTCCAACTTCCAACAGTACTTTTGTGAATGCAATCCGAATCTGCCTTTTTAAGTGTATTAGCACGTAAGATTTTGAGTAATTTAGATTTTTAGTTTTAACGCTGTTCTTTCTTTTTGTTTACATGATCTATGTGTCTTTTGTTCCTTTGACATATATTAGGAATGGGCACGTTGGCGAGAATGGGAAAACGGGCCCGTTCGAGGGACCATGGGAAAACGGGCCTATTTGGTGACGCTGCAGTAGCAAACCGGATTTGGAAATTTGCCAGAGGGAGTGCTGTTCACATTAAAGAAGAGCGAATTGGTCCAGAAATACTGGAGCGATAATGTTCGCTCTAAATACACCATCAGAGTGGTTGCTATAGTCTATCGATCCTTCTATACTATACATGGACGGCCTTAAAATTCTAACTCCAAGACTCTTCACCAACGGAGTGGCAACGTTGAGAGGAGAATTGTTCCTTAACTCTACGACTGCCATATTCCATTAAGGTGGAAAAGTTAATTGAACGTTTCGGCGATTACAAGGACGGCATCAAGGTGTTTCCTTTGTCCACTCACCTCAACAAAACAGAGTCACGTCATTGTCAGGAGCTCATAGTTAGGAGGAGGGTTCAAACGGTATGCCCAGAAGAAGACAATGGTAGTGGGGCATCAGGATCAAGGGACACGTAGTACAGTCAAAGATTTTACAACCCCATCAATAGGTTCAGAGATTATAAGTAGTTTAATTAGAAAGTATCGCCCAACGTCGTATTCGGCAAAAATATAAATACACAACTGTTGAATAATTATATTAATAATTCAATATTCATGCATGTAAAAGGAGAGATTGTAAATGAAAATAGAAGATAGGTTTCGTCATATATTAGACTGTGCAAAAAATAGGGATATCCACAACAGAAATGCAATTAGTAATATGCTTCCTCGAAATAATATTGTTGCTAATAATTTAGTTAGGGACCTTGAGAAAGTACTTAATTATCAGTAGAAGAAGATTAACCGCATTTTCTTCCTTGGAACCGCATACAGTGCAAAAAGTTGTAGCGCAAAGTACACAGGCTCATTTTATAACAGGTCATGGATGGAATTCTAATTTCTAAGCGAAATCTTCTATATTTTTCTAAATAATTCTCCAATTGTTGAGCAGGACCGTTCATCTATTGATTCTACTTCTGTCGATATGCAAAACATATTATTATTTACCACCACGGGTGACCAAGGTCGTTAAGGTGAAGACTCGTGAGCGGGAGGTCTGAGGTTCGAATCCCACCAGGACCGTCCTCGCTGACTGACATTTTTTCCAGGTTTTCCTCAGTCCTCATATATGGCAAATGCTGGGGAGGTACCCTAAAGTTAGGCCTGGAACGTTTCGTTCTTTAAAAAAAAATCTTTCTCAATTTATCATTTCATCTCATGTATCATCAGCATCCACCTTTTGTGGTGCCTCAGTAGTTAAAATGGGCGATTAACACTATTGCAAAAAACATATTAGCGGGCGCAAAGTTACAAGTCGATAAAAATACATGCCAGCAGAAAATTTGTGTACAACACCTTTATTAATGACGGTATCTGAAAAGTTGGGAAGGGCTATTAAAGCCCAAAGATGAAGAAGCTTTGCGGGACAAATTCTTTTTGTATGAGTCTAGAGAAGCATTTATACCAGAAGTGCATATAGGCCCGCGACAATTTGCTAATAGGGTTTTGTTTAGATACAGGTCTTAAAGCTACAATGTCTCGGAAGAGTGCCCGGACGCTAAGTGACCCTTTAACATTCGGCACTCCTCTCCCCACCCTCTCGAAATATGATGAAGTAGAGAATGAAGCGGACGCCGATGGTCGTATCGAAAGTAGGAAGTTCCGAGGTAAGGGCGATACCGTGTAACATGGAATCCCGGAAGGTGATATTATGTCATGAGTACCGAGGCCGTTACCTCACAAACATGAATATTTTCGTTTATTTAGCGATCATGAGAAGAAATAGGCACTAGCCTCAGCACACTACCCATTATTATTGTATTGTTGCCGGTGTTGGGTAATGAAATGATTAAAGTGATGTTTGTCTGCACCGGGAAAATATCTAATTTCATTATCCTAAAGGAGGAATCAGCGTTGAGAGCTAACACAGCTGTAGCAAAACATATTATTATTTGTGTCCTCTTTTGTGCAAGGAAGTAAAATCCTCCACTAAATCCCCCCCCAAATTATTATTATCTAATTATTTATTATATTATATTTGCCCAGTATTTTCTTTATTTTTGTCTTTAATTTTATGATTATATTGAACCTGGAGCAATTGATCGCCCAGAGTAGCCATTCTCCTTTTCATCATAGGATAAAACGTAGAGGGCCAAGGTGTAGGCCTGACCTTCCACAGGGTTTTTTTGAGTAACCTTTTCCGTGCCAGGAACGGTAAAATACCTTGGTCGGTTCCCCTCACTCCTTGGATCTGCCTGCTCTCTCGCTGTGTGAAAACTCTGCAGCCTGTTCCCGACGCTCATCCATCCGGGGTTCGATTTCCGTTTGTTCCATCTCCTTAGCCTCCTGGGTGCCTTCATCCTCTCCAGTTCCTGTCGACTACAGACTCGCCCATTAATAATGATGTGGTCGAACCTCAGCACAGCATGGCAACCTTGATTCCTCGCCTGGAACATGTGCCGCTTCAGGAAGTCTCTCTTCTTTTTTACCCCCCAACAAGTACTCGGAGATGATTATCCTCGTGCCCCGCATGTATCTGACGTTTCGGAAAATTGCTGCTTTCATCTTATTATTGCACGAATTTGCGCACTGTTGCTCTCCTACTATTGCCTCCTTGACATGTCCGTTGTGCCCTGTCTATGTCATATCTTTGCTTCAATAAAAGCCACATGCTTCTCTACTCCAACAACAATATTTTTCAGATTCTTCTCATTGAACGTGTCGAATCCCGCTTTCATCTCTTCCCTAAGCTGCTCAATATGTTTAAGCATACCTTCCATTACCGAGCACCACAATTAAAAAATAGGTTCGTGTCCTTTCACTGTCAGATAGCAACTCGGGTAATGTGTACACGTTTAGGGTAGACTGTTTTCAGAAGAGAAGCTGCTGAGGTCTTATAGGAAGCAGCGTCTGAGCACAGTAGAACCCTACTCTCTTCAAAATCACCCGGAATTAACAACTGTAAATTTTTGTTTATATGAAGACAGTGGACTGAATTTCGCCCTTATGCATCTCTCTAGCTGGTATTAGATGTGGTGGGGAAGACGTATCATTGAGTTTACCAATTATTATATTTGAAATATATTTTTAGAGCATCCGTTGTCTTGTCCACATCTCCCTAGAGGCCGATATCTCCCGTGTGCTCCCTAATTTCTTCAAGTGTTTTCTGATACTCAATATCCTCATTTGGCTTTCTGGATGTGGGTTAAGATGGAATTAATGGAATATTTGATTTAGCAGTGTGTTCCATGAAATATTAAGCTACTAATATTGCCCTGTAGGTAGCAGAATTCAAATCATCAGTTGTGGTTAAATTCGCGGAAGTTTGAATCCGTAGAATTTGTTTCAGCAAATCGTTTTCTTTGGATATTCCTGTGTGTCCTGCCCAATCTACAAGTTGCTTAATGTGGGATTTTCTCTAGTGTAAAATCTAAAAGAATGGATAGCTTTTGTAAGTCTGATTCGAAAGTAATAGTTTTAATGAATTTACTTTTCCTTATAATTTAGGCTCCAACAACTGTACAGCCTAACTTCTTAAATAATAATAATAAAAACAATAGCAATAATAATAATAATAATAATAATAATAGTAATAATAATATAGTTTAATGTTTCGCACAAACAAAAAATTCAAGGCTTTAGATTTGGGTATACAGCAAGTCGCAACATATTCCGATTTGCTCTGATTTTTTTAAATCTAGTACCGACATTCTTGCCGTCCTGACGGGTACGCAACCAGACTGTCGTGTCCACCTGCTTGGAAAGCCGAAACTGTCAATATTTCTTCCGCTTAATATAAAGTGAATATAAATATAAATCACTGAATCTAAAAATGTGTCATTGAAATCTACATGTATTCACAATCAGACTGGCTTTACATATCCGGATTGCCTCCATAAATACTATTACAAACTGTTTTTGCAATCCAGTAGCATTAATATGATTGTAATTCAAACTTATGCACGGCATTGAAACATTAATGTTTAGCCCTTCATTTTTTTAGTAGTGTTTAAAACCCGTTTTTACTACTCAGGTACCACAGGCGGTGGACACTTATGATACATGAGATGAAATGACAAATGGTGAAAGGATTATTTTTATTTAAGAAAGGAAGCGTTCCAGTCCTAAGTTGAGGGTACCTTCCCGTCATTTGCCAGTTATGAAGGCTGAGGAAAACCTGGAAAAAAAACTTAAGTCAGGGAGGACGGTCCTGGCGGGATTCCAACCCCAGACTTCCCGCTCACCAGTCCGCGCTTTAACGACCTCTGCCACCCGTGGGAGTACATATGTTTCATGAATTATGATTAAATTCTACATGTTTGAAAGTTCATTTTTTTTAAAAGAAATGGCATAATCTAGTTTCGTTAAACGCAAATTCCTAGCGCTTATTTTTCTGAGTAATTGAAAGGTGTTGTTCCAGTACTGCGAAGTACATTCGACAACTGGATACATGGAGAGCTCTTTCGATAAGTGATTTACGCAACGATAGTGAAACAAAGGAAACTATTACATCTTCGCCAGCAAATATATGTATGAATTATATGCAGCACGTTCTCTGTAGTCAGACTCTGACGTACATAATTCAGGTGCTACCCTTTACCACGTAATTGGGTTGCCTATTCAGGTACATTTAACGACATTCTGTGACACGTATAGCTAATGGCACCAATTAAATTTTAACATTAATAAAATTTAAATTAGCCTGTTAGCAAATTCTTTTCGTTATGTTCGTTATTTGATAGTTTGGGGATCAATGCATTTCTGCTAGCTTTATATACGAAGGTTGTACCTTTTGGCATTTAAATGGTTCCTACATCTTTACCAAATTAATTAAAGCTGTGTCAATTACCAAAATGGGTCATTTCTGAAGTTTGAGAACTTTACACAAAGGCATTTGATGCAGTGATATTTTCGCCTATTTTTGGTCCCACAGCTCAAATAAATGGATTTCATTTCAATTTTTTGTGTGTTTTTATAGTTACCTACTTCCTTACTAAATTAATGGATATATTTTGACCCCAAACGTAACATACGTCACAAGTATACCAAAAATGGAAATTGCGGTGCACATACTTTTATAAACACCGCAAAGATGATAAACTTGCATGACCTAGCTACGAATAAAAGAATAAAATAATCCAAAAGTAATTGCTAAGGTTAGTACCGATAAAAGGTTTTGTTCTCTTCAGATTTGATTTATATCTTGAATATTTAGAGTAGATATATAATTTATAATGGTTCATATAACAAAGTGATATTAAAATCAAATATGAGGTAAACTTTAATAAAATTATTTAAAAATCTCAAACATTTGCTTGTCTGTAATGACAAAATTTCACATAGCAGAGAAAGGAAACTCGAACAAGAGACAGGGAGATCGACGTCATGTTGGTGTTGAGGGTGTCAGTTCAATGCCCAGTTATTAGGCCATCGCCCTTGCGTGACCAATATCTGACCGCCGTACCTCATTCTACTACGGCATCATGTCAAAGTTGCAAATAAGGGTGGTCAGGATGTAGTGCCAGTCACGTATTAAGATTAAGTTTTAAATGAAGTAAGCGAAATTTAACTGTGTGCTTATATTGATGTTTTTATGTTCAGAAAGAGAGAGAGAGCAACTAAAATGAGGAATACATCAGAGCAAGGGGCCATGGCTAAAGACGAGCTTAACTCATTACCTAATAAATTAGTCAACAATGTGAGTATTTTAGAGTGTAATTCAAAGGAGAAGTTTTTGAAGTAAACTATAATTTATAGGATCATTACTGGCATGATTCACGGACAAGGAAAAGCAAATGGTCTTACCTTCGAGAATGATGTTCATGCTGAAGCCGTTCATCAGGACCGCCACGAATGGCCGAGGTCGTTAAGACGCGGATTCGTGAGCGGGAGGTCTATGTTCGAATACCGCCAGGACCGTCCTCCCTGACTGAGGTGTTTTCCAGGTTTTCAGTTTTCCTCAGTCCTCATAAAAGGCAAATGCCGGGGAGGTACCCTAAACTTAGGCCTGGAGCGATTCTTTCCTTAAAAATAAAAATCTTTTCCCATTATATCATTTCATCTCATGTATCTTCAGTGCCATCGCCTATGGTGCCTCTGTAGCAAAAACGGGCGTTTAACACTATTCATTGATTCATTCATTCATTCATTCATTCATTCATCAGGCACGTGCGAGACTTTTCTGTTTTGGCTATCAATTCTGAATCGTCTCAAATAGTTGTAGTCGACAGCATTTTTATCACCGATTCAAAATGGTGATAGAATTTGTCATCTTAAACGGATGTTATTTTTGTCCTGGTGTTCCTCTCGCAGTGCTGGCAAGGGACTAGAGATATGAAAGGCTGGGAAAATTCGAAAGTTTTCTGACATTTTCCCTGGAAGGTAGGGAAATTTTACTTTTTCTTCGGATAGATTCATATACAACAGTAAAGCACAAGTATTCATCCAGACTAACTTAGGGACCATTAATTTTATTTATGAACTCTCTTTAACATCTCTGGTCATCGGCGTCCCATTTATTTCAGGAAAACTGCCGATAAATTTTACTCAGAGGTTTGTTCTTTAAGAATTAAGATTATTTTTCTTGCCGTAAATCTACAACATGGGACCCACTACTTTTTTTTCTTCCGACGGACTCCTGGAAGGAATGGATCCTGAAAATAAAAACATCAAATATTGCATACAGTTTACCACGTTATGTATAGTGCTCTACACGCGAAACTTGTGCTGCAGTTACATTCTGTCACTACATAAACAGTTCTTGTTCGTACCCAATTAATTATCCTACATGCAAATTAGGATGAAAATAACAGCAGTAATTTACTTTTGTTCATTACATCTCTTCTATGTATTTGCATTACTTCCAGAAAGTTTTAAAATATAAACTATTTTTTCTGAATATTTATTAGAGTCTGCAAACAAGTCTAAAAATAAATGTAAATTCAGATTATTTTCATTTGAAACTTTTCGAATTTTATCTTCTCTCACATCTCTACATGGAAGCATTCTTACTGTAATGGTTCTTGCTTCTGCGGTCGTACATGATCAAACAAGTGCTCCATCACTTATTTAGACATTGAGAAATACAGAATGATGCTATGCTTAGAGGTGCCATACTTTTGTGTACAACAGGCTCCGGGGCCTCATGCGAGAGTATCACTCGATATATAGAGATAGACCCAAAAAAATTGAACTAATACCGTGCCATCAGTGACCACGGGGACACTCTTGGAGACAAGATGATGTTGGCGTTGTACGTCTCAGCACCCCCCAGTAGATTAGGCGCGCGACTGTCCAAATGACACACGAGAATTATGATAAAACAAAACGGGGCCAAATTAATGGAATTGCAATTTAAAATTGTTAATGGGCCCAAAATGCTTGGCTTTTTGAAGTGTATTTATAGCATTGACACAATATAATGCAGCTTCAGCTGGCGCACTGAAGCAACGTGCCTTTGTAATACCTTGGTCTGTTGGATATAATACAAAATATTAGATATTCCATACCAAAATAAAACTTAAAATATATATTTGACTATTAAATCAAATCGCCTAAAATTAGATCAAAATTGAAAAATAAAATTCTGAATATCTCATACTTCCTGCATTCACTTAATTTATCTATAAGCAGCCTTGTCATACCTAAGCCACCTAAATTGCATCAGAAATTTACCTACTTTCTCCTTTTCCTTGCCTCCAAAAGAGCCCAGCATGACCATCTCCCTCTGTTCGATCTGGTAAAGAGTCGTGGTAGATACTTTTCCCTCTATTCTCCCGTACCTTTATATTCGGGAGGCATATGTATTCACGATTCCTCCTCCTTAAAGGTGGGACAAATCCTCAACTCATTTTGATCGGTGATCTTATTCATCCACCTTGCTCCTGGTCTGAGTCATGCGATTCCCTGTATAGTGGGTTTGGCCTTAGCTGTGATGTCCCCATTCTGATTTCAGCGCCGATTGAGTTCCTGTTAGACCATCTCCCTGCATTGGGGAATTGTCTGCTGCTCTCCATCATATCCTCAAGTGGTTCTTAACCTTTCTCCACACATTCCTCGCGGATGGTGAGCGGGAGGTTTGGGGTTCGAATCCCGCCAGGACCGTCCCCCCTGACTGAGTTTTTTTCCCGGTTTTCCTCAGTCCTCATAAATGGCAAATGCCGGGAAGGTACCCTAAACTTAGGCCTGGAACGTTTCCCTCCTTAAAAATAAATCATTTCCAATATATCATTTCATTTCATGTATCATCAGTGTTCATCGCCTGTGGTGCCTCTGTAGCAAAAACGGGTGTTAAACACCATTCATTCATTCATTCCACACACTCTGTCTATTCCCCGTAGGCAATATTGTAAATTTGAATGTTAACTCGATTATGTAGACGTGACCACGCCTCACCGGTAAAAAGCACTTAGGGATACTTTTCGGTAATACACGACCTGAACAAACCAGTTACAAAATGTGCTGTCCTTTGCAGAGTGAACGAAAATAATTCAGTGATTTTTAGCGCGTTGAGTAATGAATAACAGGGAGTGAATTTTCGCGGTATTCATTCTGTTCGAGCACCAATATATCAACATTTTCCTCTGTTAAAGAGCAATTTGTAGACTCTTTCAAATAATGTACGTCTTAGTAGGTGGAGCAAACTCTTCGAGGTTTTCCTGAAATTCTATAGCAACTGACTCATTTTGTAAGTCTGAAACAGCGCGTTTACGAAGAGGAGTCAAACAGTACCACACACAAATAAATACGGAATTTTATAACTGATAAATGTTGTGTAATGAATTGCGTGACTATATGATTTCACCATCATATGAGCGCAGAAAAAAATAATATAACAAAATTATTTTTTGTAAGTTTTCTCTGCAAGATTTGTAAGCCTTTCTGATAATTGCATTATATGGAGACAAAGAGAACTGGCAACATATTCTAACGCACTGCCCAGATTCAAACACTAAAGATTGACTGTGCTAAGAACTAAGTTTACAAAATAGAATAGGAATAGGTTAGCATTTTTTTATTGCTTTATTTATGGACGCTCTTTAACAGCTCAGGTCATCAGCGTCCCATTCAACTCAGGGCGTGAAACGGACGACAAATTTTGCTCAGAGGCCTCTCTTTCAGGCTTGAGGTTTTTTATCGTGCCATAAATGTACGACAAGGGACCCACGGCTTTACTTCCCTTCCGAAGGAAGCCATACTTAGGATTTTTACGCCCGAAAAAATCCATCGGTCCTGGCCGGGTTCGAACCCGCGATCTTGGGTATAGGAGTAGGTTAACATGTTGGGACCTGTTTACACAGGAAGTCAATGGCCAAAACTGTCTTTTCTTTACAAAAGTGCGTGGAGTTAGAAGCCATTTGTTGGAGTGCAATGTCTCTTTGTGCTGAAAATATCTGTATGCGGGCGTGCATGAACAAATGAGTGCACGTGTATATGATTTTAATAGTATTTAACGGCCATTTTTAGTGCTGGGACATTACAAGCGGTGAAAGCTGATTATACATGAGATGAAATGATAAATCAGGAAAGGATTTTTTAAGAAGGGAAGTGCTCAAGGTCTGATTTTAGAGTACCTCTCCGGCATTTGCCATTTACGAAGACTGAGGAAAGCCTAGAAGAAAACCTCTGTCAGGGAGGACGGTCCTTGCTGGAATCGAATCTCAGATTGCGCAATGTTCACGAGTTCGCGTCTAAATGACCTGGGCCACCCGTGGCGATTTGAGTGTATATGTAGATATATGTAAATATACATATGTATTTTGTGTATGTATATGTTTGATTAGAGATTTAAGTATCCTTGATCTGAAGTGAATTTATTTCTGTGTATTAAGTCGAATGTACGGGCGAATGATATTGTACACATATGTTTGTAAAGAAGGCGCAATATGTGCACAGCTTAACAATAGCACATTTTGCAATATTTTAGAACCCATTTGTTTTTTGTGCATAATCTAATTGCTCAATGAGTTTGTTAACACATGAAAATCAGTCATTTTACTTATATGCTTGCTCATTTCCTCCCAAATTACCATAATTTTCATTATGCTGGCATTATTACGCTCAAATAAATCTCGTATCTTGTGATTAATTTTCAGAAAAAGGTACTTTAGAGCAGTTACGCTGCTTATTTATTCTAAAATGATAGTTTATTACTCCCATTTCATTTTGTAGCCGCTTTACCTTCCTTTGGTATGACTATTAACTTTTCAATGCAAGCAATCAAACGAATTTTAATTTAAATGTAGTAAAGAAGTACTTGGATTCAGGTTGAGAAGCTCCGCTTTCAAATTTCTTTCGTACAAATGCCTTCATGCAGCCCTTCTGCATAACTGACCCCATTTGATTTTAGCTCAGTGTTTTTAGGAAGCCAATGATACAAAATAATTGATGCTTAGGTTTTCCTATTATGGGTGACAAAGGAAGCAATTGCACAACTGTAAGTCATGTTAATCCTTCCTAATTACTTTATGCACAGAAAATAAGCTTTTATTAACATAACGTATCACAATGAGCTGCGAATAATGTTTTATGGCTCCAGAAGATGTCACAAGTAGAAATGCTACTGCACATACTGTGAAGCAGGAAATAATGCTGCCTTTATTAATTTAATAACTAAAGGCTACAGAGTTATATTTATAAGGGCATTAGATTTGATGAGGGTAATTGTTATGTATAGGTATAAGAAAATCATTTACAGATAGGTATAACAGAAATAGAAATAGTTTGTAACTTGTAACTTACAAAAGGGTTTTGTATACATTTTGTGTAAAATATGTGAGAAAGAGACAGATGCATACCTGACGACTCGTCCGCGGACCGCTCCTTAGACAAGGCTGAGGAAAGGGTAAACTATCTTTTGTTAGGTCACGAACCTTCTACCCAGGAAATACTTATGAGTTGACAATAAGATAAACATGTGGCCGTAACGGGACAGTATTTAACAAAGTCAGAGGTAGCAATAATTTAAGAGAAAATGAAAATGTCAGAACGGAGACGAAAATGTTTTATTACAGGAAAGACGAAAAACAGCCCATCAACACGTGCCGTACTTCTGAGAACATTTGGAAATCTACAAACTAAGGAAGGCAAAAGATTATCAATAGAAATAAGAATGTAAGGAACGGGCCGAAATTTATGACAGGCTGTTCTGGGAAAATTCAAGTTCGTGGGAAGACATTAGATCAGGGGGAAAGAATAATTCTAGCCAATGGTCTTCGGATAAAAGTTAACGAATCAGGAGAACTTAGATACAAATAAATAATTTTAGGATAGCCAATGACGAACATGTAACACAGAAATAGATAAAATACGAGGGAATTTAATTTAGCGAAAGGCGTGGCGATGTAGTAGAAAAACTAGAGTACAGAAGTCAGAGGGACTCTCCGTAGACACATAGTCATAGATTCAGAAAGACATTCACGGATTCACATACACACACTCGCAGAAGTCAGTCATTCATACATTCAGACATTCATAGTCTCTCGCACATTCAGACATTCATTCAGGAGAAACAGAGGACATCATACGAGAGACACGAAAGAAATATACGGAAGCAGGCAGTCTGATTACGAAAGTAATCAGTCTAGGTCATTTCTAAAGTTCAGTTGAGGGCAGTGTAAATCATTTCTAAGGTCAGTCTAAGCGAGTAGTGAGGTCAGCTACGAGTCGTCAGGAAGTAACCTGCCAAATTGTTAAATAAATCAAATGTTCAAACAATGCCGGACTTATTAATACAGTGAACAATCTCCTTCCCCCCCTAACGAATTTCAAGTCGTTAAAAACAGTCTAAATTTACCCATGAGAACCCATCAATCCCCCCTACATTGGAACATCCATATTAACCCGTTGCAA
This sequence comes from Metallyticus violacea, assembly GCA_030762175.1. NCBI lineage: Eukaryota > Metazoa > Arthropoda > Insecta > Mantodea > Metallyticidae > Metallyticus > Metallyticus violacea. Next base: position 145,064,314 of record CM060846.1, on the reverse strand, counting down.
ATTAACGACCCACTGAGGAACCCCCAATAATAACCGTTTCAACTGCCAGAAATTTCTACACTATCACTACAACATACTGTGCTGTAGCGTATGCCGCTCTATAAAAGGAACAACGACACATTACAACTACGGGATAATTTTCAGTAATTTGTGGTAACTTTTCCTGCGCAAATAGAACCGGATTTTGAAAATATTGAAATATATAAATGCTGGCTTAATTGAAGTGCTGGGATTGCTGCCCATAGCTCAGAACCTGTGCACACTAGTGTGGTAGTGCATTTCTCTCAACAATTAACCGTATATCACTCTGAATGAAACCAGCTCACGCTATGGTTCCAAAACTACAACCCACAAGAACCAATTTTAAGAATTTTACTATCTCTACAAGTGGAGTGTCTATCTTTTAACGTATAGAAAAATGAACCTTTTTTTCTCAAGAGGCTGAAAGCAGTTTCAAAATTCAAAAACTGGCCAATGTGAGGAGGAGAGATGAGCTGATAAATTTTAGTGATTGCAAAAAATCATAGCCGTCAGTAATTGTGATGTACCATAGCGTAATGTCTAAACATAACTCACCGGAAAAGCTCTGTTTATCTACTTGTGAACTGGCAAGCCCGATGGAATGTTTCTTCTGAAGTCCGCCCCCCATAATTTCATATCATATGTCATTATTCTTCGCATTTTCATCATGCAATACTTACGGTAAAAAGTATTGCCATCTACAAAAGTGAGTCATACTTACGTAAAAATCAGTCATATTTGCTTTCTGCTTCGTCATTCTGAAGGTAACAGAATGGCCGTAATCTTGCTGCATCAACTTCTGGATGAGCTTTACTCCCCAGTCACTGTGTCCTGTGTGAAAAGCGTATCCTGCAGCTATGTTTTTAAACACGTATTACCGACTTTTAACAATACATTTTCTGAAGCGTAGAAAACGGGTATAATTTATTAAACAATGAACCATAAATTATTTAACACACTGGAACAACCGAATGGTGTGGCTATCGGTAACACTTCGGACTGACAATCGAGATGTTCCGATATCAAATAATTTGTAGTTGGTATCTTGATCTTGGGTTTTTATGGTATCCCCTGGTCACTTATTTACTTTCCACTCTCAATCCCTCTCATTCCGTTTCCTTGCTCATTGCTTCAGGATTGCAAGGCCACGCCACGTGGATTTGCTGTGAGTGGCCTACCAATGATGGTATCTGCTCGCTAGGAAAGCTACCGCCACGGGTGGCCGAGGTCGTTAAGGTGCTGACTCTTGAGCGGGAGGTCTGGGGTTCGAATCCCATCAGGACCGTTCTCCCTGACTGAGGTTTTTTCCAGGTTTTCCTCAACCCTCATAACTGGCAAATGCCGGGGAGGTACCCTAAAATTAGGCTTGGAACATTTCCTTTCTTAAAAAATCCTTTCTCAATATATCATTTCATTTCATGTATCACCAGTGTTCACCGCCTGTGGTACCTCAGTAGTAAAAACGGGCGTTAAACACTACTCAAAAAAAAAAAAAGAATAGGAAAGCTGTCCTGGCCTCTGGTGTGAAGTAATCCTTCCGAAGAGTTCAAAATCCTCAAAAGAGGGCGCCGTAACAGATGAACAAACAATAGAAACCTGGAAATATCAGGGACTTCCCCTTCGCCCCAAATACTTTGCTTTATATACCTCACCCAACCTCTTCCTCCAGAAGATTCAGCATCCTTTCAGGATGTGTAATCTATAAATTGAAATATAGAAAATAACTACTAAATTGCTTTTTAAAGAAGTTCTATAAAGAATGGAAAATTTAAAAGATGTACTATTAGAAAAAAACGATAGAGATATGATTAATGTATATACTTTTAGATAATATTACAACATTGACTGCACTTTATAACTTTAAAGGTTCGAGTGGTAGCATATTAAGCTCCGTCGAGATAATAATATAGGTCTAAACGCTACAGCTGTTGGTAATTCGCACAAAATTCATATAACGCTATTACTTTGGAGGTACTGTTGGGAGCTGGAGAGATGTTTGTTCGGAAGAATGTGCTGATAACGGGATATGTCAGAGGAGTGCATTAGTCACAAGTAGCGTATGCTAAACATTTCCGAAATTAATAATGAATTAATAAAGTATAACCGAAAATATTCATAGATTTCATTTCAAGTCTCCACACATCACAAACTTTTTACTTTATATTAATTTGTCTGCTTATTAATGCACACTATTAATAGAGATTTAATTTTTTATTACAGCGGGGTGTCCATTTACAAATGTTGTGTTATAGTTAATATTGCTGACTTGTATATTTATCACAAAAGTAGGTTGACACCTCCGCCTATATATAACAAAAGTCGGAGCCTATGCCCAGGAGTGAAGGAAGAACAAAGCAACAAGTATATGTTTCAGTAATGCTAGTATATTAATTTATCCATTGACATGTTTTCTCTCTTATCAATTTTTTTTTCTCTTGGACCACGAAAGCTCAATGGAGTTCAGTTTACACATGTAAGTGAGCAAACGTAATGCTTCATGGCCATGTAATTATAATATTTCGTCTACGCAAAAGACTTTTTCTTGCCACTTATGGATTTGCCTCAATGTGTAGAGTTTAGATTTTCTCGTGTCTCTTGAAGAACGAGGAATGATATTTTGCAGTCATAATTTCACCTCTTCTTTTACGGCGTGCTTGGAAAAGAGATTGTTTTGCTGAATATTGCTGGGCACCATCCAAAACAATAACTCTCCTCTGCGAAGTTGGAAGGAAGCTGATTGTTAATTCAAAGCTCAAAGTTTCTGAAATTTGTTTGACCATGATGATAACCTCCCGAGCATTTGTTTGCTTGAAAAATTAATAATAAATCCATATAGGATTTTGGAACCTGCATGGACGATAAATGGAACGGTTACCGAAATTCCGCTTAGTCGATATGCCTAGTTGACCATCATTTTGATAGCATTTCCTAATTGTTAAATTATTGTTCTCCCAAGTCTGATTAATATATATATATATATATATATATATATAATTTTGTGCTAATATATGTATATGATTCTGTTCCCTAATGCGGCGTATGTTGCTTTCAGATACTGATAGGGTGAAACTTACAGCGAATGTAAAAGCCGCAAAAACTCTCCGTATACGAAGCACAATTCCTGGTGTGGCAGTAGAGCTGTTAGATACAGTATATGGAACAGTTTTACTATCTACAAAAACTTATGGGGCCCAAATTTGGAGTTGGGAACAAACAGATGAATTTTTCGATGGGATGAGAATAGGGTTTCTTTTGATTCGTTTATTTTAAGGACGCTCTTTAATATCTCAGGTATCAGCATCCCATTCAATTTCGGGTGTGAAACGGCCAACAAATTTTGCTCAGAGGCCTCTTCTTTCAGGCTTGAGGTTCTTTATCGTGCCGTAAATGTACGACACGGGACCCACGACTTTACTTCCCTTCCTTCGGAAGGGATTTTTAGGATTTTTACGCACGAAAAAATACATCGATCTTGGCCGCATTCGAACCCGCGACCTTGGGTTTAGAAGGCAAGTATGATTACCACTACACCACCAGGACCGATGATAGGGTTCCTGAAAAGCATTTTAATAATTGGGAGGGGTACAGCCAATAGCAGATTCCTTTGGGAATTTGGTGCCTATAGTGAGAGTCTAGAATGCAGAATTCGAGCAGTGAAGTACTGGCTACGAATTGTTCATGGAAACCAGGCACTAATTAGGGCGGTCTGCAACCGGGAGCAGCTGAGAATTGGAGCAAATCAGATATGTTTTTGGATTTCAAAATTGAAAAGGAGTCTGGGAAATATAGGAATGGGGAACATTTAGATCGCACAGCGGGGAAGCAGAAGGGGAGTTTGGAGAAAAATTAAGAAACGCTTGAGAGATGTTAATAGACAGCTGATTCTTTCGGGGTTTACACAAAATTTTCGGTAGAAATATAATCGGAACTGAAAATTTGATGGGGATGAAGCATTACATCCAAACAGGGGCGAAAACTTCGCAAATAGGGGCTCGCTTGGTTTAGGTTAGGCGCGTGGCGGATGACTTAAGTAACAGAGAGGGCAAAAGAATCTGCCCTATATGTGCGGATAAAGAAGCATAGAAGCATATTCTGACATACTACAAGGGGACGGAATTATATAGAAAGAGATATGTATCGGCTCCGTTTGTTAACGGGGGGGGGGGGGAGATGAGGGGCAGTGGCAATGCACTTTGCTGGCAGATAGGAAGGAGGAAGAGAGAGTAGGTAATTTTTTAAATAAAGTGAGACAACTGCGATCGGAAGAGACATACTATCGGAAATTGGGTAGGGGAACTTGAGTATTTCTTAACTATTTGTATATACGTCTGAGGGAATATAAGTTATTTACTTCTGTACTGTTTTTATTGTTTATTTTATTTAGGTACTTAAATTATTTTATTATAATTTTTATTTTTCCTTTTATTTATTTATTTATTTATACCATTATATATATTGTCTGTCTCTCAAGAGCTAAATACAAGTTTGTGCAATTTCCTGTATTTCCGGTGTACTGGAAAATCACGTATGGTTCCAGGGCGAAATTGATGAATTTGATTTGAAAATACACTTAACAGCGCCATTCCATTTATATTTGGCTTTTCAATTGACACCTTTCTTTAATGTTGGCACTTTGCTATTTGTAGCCCATATATTTATGAACTCATCCCAGACAATGAACCCTTAAAGAAATGCAATGCTTTCCTTTCTGAGTATCATATAAAATTTTGGGCAGGTAAGAACTTCCTTACTCATTAAATAAATTTCTCCTAAGCAGCAACGTCAAAAACATTCGAATTCACTTTGTAAGCTCCAGTCTATTTCCTGGAGTAGACAGAGAAGACTTGCCGGCTTCAACCCCCTTCTCTTCTTACCCTGGTATTTGTTCTCATTGGAACACGCGTAAGTTTGATTGTTTTAATCTAGATTTTATTGCTTCATCAAATGCAGTTATCGATATCCTAAAATTTCTCGAACTTTACTATGTACAATTTTTCCTTTCTATCTTTCTTTCTTTCTTTCTTTCTTTCTTTCTGTAGATCCATTCAGAGCTAAATACAAGTTTGTGCAATTTCCTGTATTTTCTAATATTTAACTCTATACATTTAACACTTAACTAAAACATACAATTTAAAACGTCCAATTGTTCACTACTTAAATTATGCTTTCATTTACTTAACGAGAACGAACTGCTATAGGTATTTGAATAGATGACACATCCAGTGCGTAATGTTTTACTTGAAAGATAAAGTCCTCCTCTCTCCGTATACTTCACTCGCCATCTCTCCAGCTCCGAACAGTAAGTGATTTTCCGCATACAGCTTAATATCTCTCCTGCATTCACGTAGCTAAATAGATGGAAATGAACATGGACGTGTGCCACTAAAGCATGCGAACACAGTCCCAGCGTTGTTAGCAATTGAAATGGTAGGAGCTCTTCTTATTCGCACAAGATTTTCATTAATCAGAATGGGGTTAAACTGTTAAGAAATGAAGCGAAAATAATATACAAACCATGTGCGTAATTTGATACCGGCTATATCTTATTTTTCTGTTCCCAATTTGGTCGTTGGTTGTGCGTTTATATCAGTTCATGAAAGCACTTCTTTTCTTACGTTTTTCCTCATAAGTATGGGTTATTTTATCCTCTTTCTGTCGTATTGTGAATAAGGTTTCATTTTGTTCCATATTTTCTGACTAAGCTCTTCGTCCTTTATAGGAAATCCATGTCTTCCATAAACGCCTCCATTATTATTCCTGCTCTTCTGTTTGTTTCACGTTTCTTTAATATTTCCTGGATCTCGTTCTTTTTCTGCCATCACAGCCGAAACTACCACACGTCTTTTTATTACTTCTGGGTTATATTCGACCCTCCTTTGTTCAAGTTTTATCCTCGATAAATTTTTGTTTGTTATCATTTATTTGCTTTGTTCGGTATTTCTAGAAGGAAGCTTGCTGGTGTGTAGATCGGTATGTTTTTGCTGAAGAATTGAATGCAATAACTGATTGTTTTGTACGCACTTAATTCAGGTTGCAATGAAAAATACACCGTAAATATTTTACTAATTTCTCTTATTTCATACGTATTTTACGTTTATTGGAAAGGTAATTTATTACACATTTTCTACACTTGTAATGTGTTATTATTATGTCCTAAATTAACAAACAGATACACATTTATAGCCTATAACTTTTTTGTTAAGAATAGTGTTTAAGACCCCTTTTAAATGCTGAGATATCATGGGCGGTTATATAGATAATACATGAGATGAAATAATAAATTGGGAAAGGACTTTTTTTAAGGAAGGAAGCGTTCCAGGCCTAAGTTTAGGGTACCTCCCCAGCACTTACCATTTATGACTGAGAAAAACGTGAAAAAATAATTCAGTGAGGGAGGACGATCCTGGGAGAAAGGAACACCAGGCATTCCGTCCACGAGTCCGCACCTTAACAACCTCGGCCACCCGTGGCGGTACATATAAGTGTGAAGCATACACAAACGTAATATATACCTAAAGAAAGCTACTAATTAAAGTATTTAAAATACAAACCGCTCACATTAAATTATTTCTTGTTAAGACAATTATCCTCAAGCAAAATCACAATTTCAATGTTTCACTATACTTTAACTCGAGAAACAATAAATATTATAACCAGAAAATTACCTTGTTGCAAGAAAGAAAAAACAGAAATCGGTACAAAAAATACACTTTTCATTGCCGTTTCAAAATGAAAGAAATTTGGGGCTTGCCTCTCTATTATAGTTCTTACTGTATTCTAGAATAAATTATTTGCTGCATCTAATCTTGACTCTTCTAGTTCTGAACAGTTAATAGCTCCATTATAATGATTCCAATGAATTAACAAATTAACAAAGTTTTTTGTGTCTCATTTGCGTAAGAGTAATTAACAGTTCTTAATTTTTTCTGTATACTTTAATATTCATTAGATTTAATTTCGCGAGGTTGTGTTACGTGCAGTAAATGTACCACACGGGACCAACGGGTACACTTTCCCTCTGAAGGAGTCTCTTGTAATATCTTCTTGCAAAATGCCAAAATGTTGTCGGTCATAGGGTTTCTTTTTAACCAAATTTTCCCACGTGATTTATTTATTCTTGATAGCACATGATTCCACCTTGATCCTTACTATGCAGTATAAATACTTATATTACATCAAACTGTTGTTATTTTAGATATTTAGGCTGGCAGTAAGGCAATATTTATATTTTAATTCTTGCCTTTTATGGAGGTCAATAACAATTGATGATGACCATGACGAAGTTGCATACTCAAACACAATTTTACTGTATCAGCGATGATGCATTGTTCTTTCTGAAAATAATTTATTATCCGACTTATAGAATTTAGCAGATGAACAATATAATAAACCTGGCAAAGGAAATCTCTCAAACAGCAGAGATTTTACAGATTTTACAGAGATTATACAGACACATTTTGCTGAGGCTTTTACGCTGTAGTAAAATCTGAAGATTAATTCTTGTGAACTACACTGCGAACTGAAGCAAATTTTGATATTTTCCCCTTATACAGGGTATTTCCTAGATGATGATACAAACTTTCAGGGATGATAGAGAAGGGTAAATGCATCAATTTGAGACCATAAACCATAGTTCGGAAACGGCGCAGTTGAAAGTTAAGACACAATTATTAGGGATACCATGTAAAAGTGGAATACGAGAACCTGCGAATCGATGTTTGTACGAAGTAATGCATTGATTACTAGCCCAGCCAACATGTAGACGTACATCATAAGGGGTGGGGACAGGAAACTCCACTAATAATGCAGATAGCGTGATGTGTATCGCACATGGTCAGTCCGGATATGAACGCCTTTGTTTGTCAGTTGAAGTTTACAGTCGATAAGCCTAGTTAAGTGAAAGCTACAGTGTCGGAATATGCCGACTTGCTTTTCGTGTACGGACAAGCTAATAGGAACAGTAGGAAAACTGACGGGTTGTATCGGACCAAGTACCTATGTAGGTAGGAGACATTCGACCACAACATGTTTCCACGACTGTTCTAACTGTTAAGGGAATCAGGGCAAATGGTACCACAACACAACAAACGAGGAGAGCGATACAGTGTACGTATTACCGCCATTGAAAAAGAAGTGCTTGCTCGGAGCCTTCAACTGCACTCGAACAGTTGCAAATGAAATGCACGTCGGGCACGGTACTGTATGGAAGGTTATATGGGAACAGTAGCTACAACCCTACTAGTGTCAGAAAGTGCATGCTTTGAATCCTGCTGACAGGAGATCCTGTTTCGTGGCCAGCTCATTCACCTGATCTGACCCCAATTTATTTCCTCTTGTAGGGTTATGTGAAAAATACGAGACAACAGTCGATACTGAAGAGCATCTGCTGGCAAGATTTCTTGCTGCCGTGATATTGTTCGAGTAATAACGGAACTTTGTGCGACGATGTCATGCCTGCGTCGAAGCTGGGGGATGCCACTTTAAACATCTGCTTAGCGTGTAGTACCTTGTGACAATTTTACAGATAAATAAAAACATTACGTCTACAAACAACGAATTTCGCTTATAACTTTCGAATCTCTCGTTTCCAGACCCGGGTTCTTTATCTCAATTTAATACATTGCCCTTATCCATCATTCCTTAAAGTTTGAATCATCAGCTTGGAAACATCCTGTATAATTCATACAGATTATCTAGATCACGAATAATCTAGATGTGTGTAAAGTTTCTTTGGTAGTTCACAACATGAATATAACATTTCACCTCAGGCGAACGGCACCCTTGTATAGGTAGCTTACGGCCTGTATATTCAAATAATTTTAACATTTTATTTTCTTAATTCAAAACATACACTATTACATTTATTACATAAATTGTGATTTTGCTCGTAAAACCCTGACTGTAATACATTTTATATATTTCTACATATATGACTACAGTTGAGAAATAAACTGAAGAGATATTGTACTGCAAAATGCAGAAATATCTAGAGCAAACTTAAGCTGAAGTTACGTGCACGTAAGCTTTATATTTACCTGTTCAATATAAATGAAACGTAATTCATGTGAGTAGCACAAGGCATTTATTTTGACTGTTACGAGTAAATTAAATGCATTTACACAATATTTAGCCATGATAATGATATTTATGTATCTTCAGACACAAAATTATGTTTTAGAGAAATTATTTTGAGTTTTATTATCATATTTCTGTAAATTTATATAATTTCATTAGGTTATTTGACTAACTCTTTTCAGATTTTCCACATTTTTTCTCTCTATATAAGCCGATATGCATAAAAGTCATGTCCTCAATTAGAACTACAGCAGGATATATTCCCTGAAGTAAGGATTTCCATTATTATTTTTTGCTTAAATAAGCGCGCTTTTAATTCGTTCATAGTTATGCTCGAGCTGAATACCATGTATATTTCACTAGCGTAAAGCTCGACTTCACGTCGTGTATTAAAGGCACATGGCTCTTCATATTCGGCATTACCTAGCTTAAGTATATATACCAATTACCAGTTTTTAAATTCCATCACTGCAATACACAAATCCGAACTCTCCTCTGGTTCTTTTGACTTTGGCAAATGAAGTTTTATCCTCTGTAATGATTTTTAAAGCATATATGCATGTCCTTATCGTACTTCGATTAGAGCGCCTCTGTCGGATACAGCTGAGGTTTGTAGCCGAAATTAAAGGCCGTCTTTGATTAAACTAACATTGTTATAATTAAGGCTAGTAATAACTAACATAAATATGATCTGATACATGTATGTAGTTTGTAGTCATTAGACAGCACCTGTGCTAAACAGTAATAAAGGTTCATTGTGTATTTATGTGAATGTAAAACGGTTCGGGTCGTTAAGCTTGGAAATGTTAAAAGTTTTGACCTGGGGAAAAGGGTTATGTCCTGAAAAGAGGAAATTCTGTTTTCAAAGGGTAAAAGAAAACCATTTACCGAGACGCAGACAAAAGCAGAGAAACATATTCATTCAATAACTAAAGGTAACGGCACTAATGACTTTACGGGTAGATTTCTTTCGAGGAAGGAACAAATGTCAATCTCAGATGACCGCTCAAGTTTATAACCCCTCATGATAATAACATTCAAACGTCGACAGATTTTTGACATGACTTTGCAAAACAAATAGATGTTCCTTATTTATGGCCGAGATTTCATTGTGAGCAAATTTGAAAGGACAGAAAAGTGAAAGGAGATGTCAGATTATAAAAATTTCCCAATATTTATGGCAGGAATGTCCGTTCTTAGAACTATTATAGCGTGAGAGGTATTTCCAGAAATTGGTCCCACACAACCAATAGAAATCTTACAAAATTGAACGAATCGGAGTGACCTGCATAATTATCGATATTAAGGAAGGACCAATAACACAGAGAGAATCGAACTGAGCTCCATAAATTTCGCGGATTTAATTTTCACGATGGGAGGTTCCTAATAAACAATAAACTTTACATATGATATATAATGTAAGGGACACAGAACAGGAGATACTTAGAGAGCAGGAGGACTTCGACGGCGAAAAGACTTAGAGAGCGCAGCAGGACTTCGAGAGCGGTGAGACAGAGAGCTACACGCACGGAATAGTAAATTTTAGAGCAGTGAAAGGTTAGCGGTCCGGGATTCGAGGCTAAGAGCTAAAGGTTGGATAGTCGGAGAACGGAACTGTAAGAGTTAATTTAAATAAGCGGGAAAAAGAATAGACAATCAAAATCAAAGTGAGCGAAGACGGTAGGAGAAGAACAATAGTCAGTCAGTTCGACACATTTCCAAGCTTACGCGGACAATCCAGTATTCTGATAAGTGTAAATAAATGATATCAGATAAGAACTCCAGTGTTTCCGTGTAGCTTTATAGATTTCCTTCCCTTCCCTGTGACTCAGACGAGTCACAAAATTCCAGAAGTTCCCTGAGATAAAGGTTCCTGATCCCGACACAAGGGGCATCCAACCCATAACTCAAAGAAACACAATTAATCCACGACTCCTCTTCCCGCGAGCGGACTGCAGTCCAACCAGCCTATCCCCCATAAGGCCCCAGGTTGCATTAAAAATAAATTTGTCAGATAATAACTCAATGCAAATGCCTGTTATTAGTATAGTCATACCATGTCAATACCGCTGATTTAAATGCGGATTTCGGTCCACAAATCACCAGTTGTTCGGACCCAATTTCTATTAACTCAGTGTTCAAGGTAACTGTGTTACAAGTAGTTGGTGATGTTAGGTCGTATGATCTGGATGGCCACACATCCTAAGAATTGGTCCTCAAGGCACCTTGATTAAAACTTCGCTCACATGAGACCAGCTGTATCGTCTTGAATGAGTTCAGTGCTTTCCATAAGGTCACCCAATTCATCAAAAATGGGATCATACTGGTTTATACTTACAGTGACTGAAAAAACTTGCCGAAACTATATGTCGAACAACAATCTTCTGCCGGCTCAGGTAACTTAACGCCCGCTTTACTACAGTTGCATCACAGGCGGTGGACACTCGTGATGCATGAGATGAAGATAAATTGCGAAAGGATTTTAAAGGAAGAGTTCCAGCTCTCAATTTAGGGTAAAATTCGGCATTTGCCATGTATGAGGACTGAAGAAATCCTGAGCAAAATCAAACCACAAACCTTTCGCTCACGAACTCGTGCCTTAACGACGTTGGCTAAACATGTAGATGGGATTACTCATAAATAGCATATTAGTTATTTAAGTTGCAAATATATACATTTCGATTGTTCATATATCCAGACAGGTCTGTGTACTACAACATGTTTAGAATGTGAGGTAGTAAAATAAAGGCCAAATCAGTTCTCACTTGGTTCCTGCAACCGTGAACAGCAGTAACCCTTCATGACCTCAATTTTGCTATCTTTGTAGTTCTTTGACATGTGAAGTAAAAGTACCCTGCCTCCTGAGACAAACTATGTAACACTTTTTGAGACAACTGCTGCAAACGTGCCCTAGTGTCTTAAGCCAAATTTGCCCAACAAGTACGATGCTTGTCAATCAATTATAATCCTGAATTCCACCTTTCTCGCCTTAGTGAGCATTCTATCTTTTGAGAAGCACGTGTACATCGAATTCTATCTCTCAGATGCCCTTTGCTTAGAAAACATGGAATTCGACATCTAGTAATTTTTCACTAAAGCAGATGCTGGGTCAACGTTGACGGATCATCACCTATGAACAAAAATAAGCGGAAAAGAGGGAATATACCTGACGGTGGCAACAAAACACTAAGTTCTCTTGTGCTTTAAACAAACCCGCGCCTGAAATGGTCAAGCATACACCATGCTACATATTTCCAAACAATAAGTTGATTTCAATAATTTGTCTGAGGAGCATCGTCGTCTTGATACTGTCCATGAGCTAAGAAATCTTCAGTAATGAAGAGAAACCAGGCTTATGTATATAGTGAGAGTAGTATCTACCTCGCTGCTTATTATAGGATTCGACCATTTCCTCCGTATTGCAGGTATTTTAGTGCTCATTCTCCATCTTCCTTATTTACTCCTACCCCCTCCATGTCAAGGGCTTAGTAGTGCGCTATTGTGGAGTGAATATACATTATGCTTACATAAATGTACGGGAGGATTCAAGTATGATTTAGAGTATATAAGTATTTTTACTAACTGAGCTTTGTTTAAAAAATCAGTAATTTTATAGATTTTGCATATTTCATTTCTGTTTATTTATTTCAATCATTTAAATTTTTTACCCCAGCAGTGATCACCATAGATACTGCGTAGGTCTAACCAGCCGCACAAGCACAGGAAAGTTTAGGAGAATGCACTCCTAATGTTATCCACAGTTGGCAAACTTGGCAAAATTACCTAATATAGATCGACATATATCGGCTTCCTTGATCAACAGGTCAAATTTACTAGCTGCTGTTCAGGAGGTCTCACGTTCGATCCTGCTTAGAAATGTTCTAAGTTAGGAAGGTCTGTAAAGGGCTCACCTAGCATGATGAGTATAGTTGGGGAACTGCGTAATAGATAGGTGGCATCTTTCGATTTCGAAAGCCGCGGTATGATGTGTCGGTGTACTGATCACATGCTCCCTGCAATACAGCCCTCTGCCGATGGTATTGCAAGACGGTGATAGAGTACGCAGCAGACACTGCAGTGGTCTCAGGCCCACATTGGACCAGAGAGAAGGTGAAGTTCTTCCTATATTAGTATAAATATTTGTAGATAAAGGTTGTCAAATTTCCAGTCATACTTTTTAAGCAAGCAGTAGAAAATTCAAATGTAAATATTAATTTATTAGAAACCTTCAAGTCATTTGTTTTTGCACTGTACAGCTAAAGACGGAAAGATGGTTCGATACTTAACCGTAAATTTACTTCGACATAGGGCCTTTTTCGCTAAACTCACTCGTTTACCGCTCGGCTAATCTTCTACAGTGCGATATATACTTTTATATAAATGCTATAATGTTATGATGCGTACAAAATTCACTGTAAACATAGGTAAAAAACCAAAAGTTTTCCTATTTTGAATCCAGGCTTAACAAGTTGAAAAGGACCATTTTTTTGTCTACTTGTTTCATCTGGGTTAGCGCAACATTAAATACTGAAGCAGTGCTCGTTTCTTTATATTTATTATCTTATTTTTATTTATAGAAAAGTGCTTCATAAGCGGCCTCCTATCAAGTTTTGGATCACAAATTCAGTAATAATATAACTACTATTTACGCGCGGTGACCTAATGTTTTTCTTTTTTTTTATCTGTTGTGGCGGCTACATTTTCCCAGTAGCCAGTCGTGCTTAGGCAGGCTATAGCTGAAGTAACTTCAACGTATACCCTCTTTATTATCTATTCTAATAACTTTGCTGAAATTTACAAAATTCGCAAAATGGGATGCACGTTTTTTCTTTCCCTGGTACTAATAGCAAAACCTTTAAAATCTGCAACGTCTTGACGAAATTATTAAGATTAACTGCGGTGTCAAATCGCAAAACAATATGCCGTAACATGTAAGTATAATATTGGTGATGAAATAGACGTGATGCCATAAACAAACATTGCATCGGGAACATACACTCTAGTTAACACGAAAAAAATTGGCCATTGATTTCATTGCTAATGTTTTCCATTACATTTGAAAATATTTGCTTGTTGTACTCATTTCGGGAATGATTTTTTTGGTCAACTTTGTAGATTTGCGCCAATGTGTCCAATTTTCGTCTTTTAGAGCTACGTGTTCTCCCCTTCTTTCTTTTTAGAATCAGTAGGTTGATATTCGTGCACATTGTGAGTTGCGGTTTAGAAAGAGTGCAATAGATCAGTTTATTTCCGATTAAATTCCTCACTGATTCGGGGTTTAAATAACTTTTATATACAAAACAGCATTGCTATAACATTAAATGCCTGTCAATCCTTTCCAATAAATGCTTACTGCAGTGAGGCATAGAATAACAGGTTTAAGAAAGTGACATTAATGGATCTAAAAATAAGAAAGAAGTGTGGGCTGCTTCTACATCTTGCTGCATTGTAGCTGGAAATGTAAATTTCTGGCGTAACAAAAAAGGCATAATTCCCCCATGAATGCGGTAACAATGAGGTCTCTGTATCGCTTCTGCTTAACCGTTTGTGAATCCTGTGCAGAATAATCGATTAAATAAGGGCTCAGTATTACATGACCGGACACGGCTCACCAAATTGTAACCTGCGTACTATGCAGTGGTTTTTGTATAATGTATAAGGTCGTTAAACCCTACAAAATTAGGGGTTTTCATGTTGATGTAGTTTTTAAAGGGAATTTTATTTTCATCTGTAAACCATATGTTGCAGAAGAAATCTGGATCCTCATATGCCATAGACAACATTAGGCTACAATGCTGCAATTGAGCTAGCTCACCCGTTCCTGTTAGACGCTGAGCAACTTGAAACCGGTAGGCAAATTCACCCAGTTCTTTAAGGGACACTGGGAGTGGTTTTCTGGCCAAAATGTTTTGTTTTTTTTTCAAATGGTTTGTTGAACCTTCGGGCGTTCACAGAGAGTCAATATTTGCACATCCCTCCTCCTTTCAGGTTCTACAGTCATTTAAAGAGCCCCGCGTTTTCTTTTATTAGCCTGTTACATCCTCTCAGCTTGTCTCTACAGATTACTAGCGTTTTTTTTTTTTTTGCATTTTCTGTGAATCTAATAACATTTTTTGGTGTCTGGAAGCTGTTGAATGAAGGTGTCTGCTTTGTGCTATCATCAGGTACATAGTTCGACAACTACGTGATCAAATACGGGTAATGCTTTTAAAAGAAAAGGTATAGTCTTTATACTTTGCTGGAATTATATTAGTTCTTGTAAATAATAGGTATTATACATGGAAAATTAACCTACAAGTATTTACAGGCAATTAGAGGCAACTCCAAGAAGTGCAAGCTGCCAAATCTGAGGTAACTGAAAATAATTGAATCCAAGTGTGATACACATAATTGGTAAAACGTTTTTGATATCAAATATAAATTATTCTGCGATTTAGAATCCACCAAGGCCTGAAAATAATGCTGATGCACCTTTCAAAATAGCAAATAATTGAACAGCAATTAATATTGAAAAATTTAGGCTATAGCCCCGCTGCAAAGAAAGCACAATATCTTTGATTAAAAATTGTGTACTTCAAGACACTCTGTATTTTGAGATATTTAAATCATACATTCATTCATTTAATATACAATATAAACAGAATAAACCCAATATTACTGCAAGTATAATGTGAAATTTCTGGCATTTTAACCAGTATTGAAATATTACAATATTTAGGTTATACCATACTGCAAGGAAACTATTGTACCTTTGATTAAAAAAATTATATATCATGGCATTATACATTTTGAGATATTTAATTCCATGCATTCATTCCTATACAATATAATAAGAGTGAAGCCAAAATTACTGCAACTCCAATGTGAAATTACATTTTAGGAAACTGCATTAAGTGTCTGCAGCAAAGTAGAGAAAAGTAACCAGGTAAATTATTTTTAATCTATACGTATGTGTTTTAAATAATAATAATAATAATAATAATAATAATAATAATAATAGCATCAAATACAGAACATATATTCTTTACAGGACATATCAGAGACTAACAAAGAAAGATACACAAGATCTGAAAAGAAACTGTCTAGGCATTTCCCTCAGATGCTAGATGAGTATAGTGAATCGAGTTATTTGCTCATTCATAGCAGCACATTCCAGAAACCTTTTCAAAAATCTGAAATGTCCGAATTATAATTCTGCTACCCTGAATGTTGAGGCAAAAGAACAACGGGGATTTGTAAAATAAATGCTTTTTGTTTGTAGTTCATGTGACCAATGTTACCGCCACGGGTGGCCGAGGTCGTTAAGGCATGGACTCGTGAGCGGGAAGTCTGCGGTTCGAATCCCGCCAGGACCGTCCTCCCTGACTGGGGTTTTTTCCAGGTTTTCCTCAGTCTTCATAACTGGCAAATGGTACCTAATGGTACCTAAACTTAGGCCTGGAACGCTTCCTTCCTTAAAAAAAAAATCCTTTCCCAATATATCATTTCATCTCTTGTAACATCAGTGTCCACCGCCTGTGGTGCCTCAGTAGTAAAAACGGGCGTTAAACACTACTAAAAAAAAAAAAGTGACCAATGTTCTGGAAAGGCACATACCAGTCCTCGAGCTAAAGTTCAGCAGAAGACTGAACGGCCACACTTTGATGTTAATAAAGGAAGTGTTGAAGTCTTCTTCAACATGGGGGTTGGTCACAATTATATGCAGAAAGTTTGTATGTATGTATGTGTCAATACATTGCATGGACTCCAGTACATTTACAAACCACATGAATGATCTAGCATCAGAGGCCATGATTTTAAAAGACAAGCTGCTAAGTGAGCTATCGGTGAGACTGTGCAGTCATTGCAAGATATTTGTTTAGCTTGATAGTATTATGGTTAAGAGAATTCTTCCCATCTACCAAATACTAATTTGGAATGAACTACTGACACTCTATGCTCTGAAGAGATATAAAATTCAAACGAAAGCTTTCACTCAACTATTTGGAAAAAAACTGTCCCCTCCTCCCAAAAAGAAGTGCCTAAAAATTGGGTCATAAAATGGTGTTTCTGCTTTTAATATGGATTGTTCAGCTTTTCAGGAGCTCAGAGCTGTGGTAATGGGTGAAGAATGTTCAGCAGCTGTTTCAAAGATCAGTAAGACACGAGATACGACTCGAATCTACGGGTTTGATTGATTGATTTATTTATGGACGCTCTTTAACAGCTCAGGTCATCAGCGTCCCATTCAACTTAGGGCGTGAAACGGCCGACAAATTTTGCTCATAGGCCTCTCCTTCAGGCTTGAGGTTCTTTTTCGTGGCGTAAATGTACGACACGGGACCCACGGCTTTACTTCCCTTCCGAAGGAAGCCATACTTAGGATTTTTACGCCCGGAAAAATCCATCGGTCCTGACCGGGTTCGAACCCGCGCTCTTGGGTTTAGGAGGCAAGTATGGTAACCACTACACCACCAGGACCGACTACTCTACGAGAAGGAAGTAAGCTGCCACAAGCTAGAAAGGACTTGCAGATGGAAAAAGTAGCATAACAATAACAATACAGAAGGACACAAATGACTATAAAACAGAAGGGTTCTGATATGTAAATCACACAATTTATTGTTTTCCCACACACTTCTTTTAATAAAACAGCGTTTTCTCAAAACTTCATTTTCACACATTCCAAATATCCTGCGCGCCTCAGATACTGTTTAAATTCAATTACAATTGCATAATGATCTACTACAATATTTTACCGGAAAAATATTTTCTACTACCAATAATAATTATAAAAAAATATATTATATTAAAATGGTTAATTTTGAAGATCAAATTTTCTTATATATTTAAAAATGATCACAGTTCATTCTTTACATTTATTTAAAATATACTTTGGTAAACGTTTTACATGTGCCTCTAAGCCTCAATTAAAACAAAATGGCAATCAATTTTCTCAACTCGTGAGGCTCTTGTTTCATTAGCTTATACGGCATATTTACGAAATAAAATTTATAAAATAATTTATAACTCGCAAAGCATTTATTCAATTTGATTTAAATTTGGTATATATATATATATAATTTGATAGCAGTGTTTACAGTAAAAATTTCAAAAAAGTCCATATAAAAATGTGGAACTTTGAAAATTCACTTCCAGTGTCCCTTAAATATTCACCGAACAGACCTATCTCTCAAACCAAGTTTCATTGATGTTCGCCGTAGACTATGAATTAACAACTATAACGCCTGTTCCTAATTCTTTTTTGTGGTGATGGTTCTTGGGCGACCTGTTTACCCTTTCGTTGACATGGGATTGCGATTAACTGTTAACGACAGTTAACATTGTATCAGTCCTGGTGGTGTAGTGGTAACTATACTTGCCTCCTAAACACAACATCGCGAGTTCGATCCCGGCCATGACCGATGTATATTTTCTGGCGTAAAATCCTAAGTACGGATTCCTTCGGAAGGGAAGTAAAGCCATGGGTCCCCTGCCGTACATTTACGGTACGATAAAGAACCTCAAGCCTGAAAAAAGAGGCCTCTAAGCAAAATTTGCCGGACGTTTCACTTCCTGAATTGAATGGCACACTAATGACCTGAGATGTTAAAGAGTATCCCAAATAAAACAAATAAAATGCTAACCTTGTTTTGATAATTGGTATTTACTTATTAAATCTCTCCTCATACTGTTTTTTAAGGTGAGGCAAATTCGGTTCATTCTGACGTTCCACTCTGCATGACCGAAAATAATGTTCCAAGTTATACACCTTTCTGTCGTGAGAACTATAATTAATAGAAATCAATGTAAAACTGAATTCACAAAGTGTCAAACTGTTATATATAATAAATAAATTTCTATTTGTTATCAAAACATAACACCAAAAGATCGATAATTGCAGTTTGGACGGTTTTATCACATACTGTGTATATATATTCCAGTTTGTCATCTTTCTGTTGGTTTGTAGCATCTATGTATAATAATTCTGCTTTTAAGTGTAATGAAATGTGTTAAGTTTCTAATAAATCTAAATGCAGTAGATTTTATGCACATTAAAATTGTCACCCTTCACAGCTTGAAGACTATCACAAGCATAAAATCTTGAGTACAGTAGCAGTTAGTTCAAACCCAAGATACTTATATGTCTATTTGTATTGCTTCTAAATTTTCCCGTATTTTACCCATTAGTTCATCACTATAGTTCCTTGGATAAGTTATATCTTATTTTAATCTCACCATTATCGTTAATGCGTTACTTCTTTCACTATGGCCGCTACATAGCCTCAATCATATCTTCGTCATCAGAGGATGTTGACGGGGATAACGATGCAGTAGCTATTGTTTAAAGAGCAAGAAATTTAAAAATAAAACACATTACAAACAACATATATGAGCTTTTGTATAAACATTTAAAATGTAGTGTATACCAACATGAGGATTCAGAGCTGGGAAATCGAAACATTTTTAGGATTCTCATGTGGATTTGACACACAGAGCGTGAACCTCTCTTACTAGCACACCCACAGCATACGTTTCGTGATCCATGAACTCCCCGCCGCGTTCACGTTTCATGGTTAATTCGCTCACCCTGTACCCACCGAGTGTTAATTTCTTTCTGAATATTAGCAGGTACTAGAGATGTTGAACTCTCCAATTTCAAATCTGTGCATTGGAATGTTGGATCACTAGCATGAATGTCTGGAGTCAGTTTATGCATATTATTCCATTTACTATTATTGCAAATTTTATCACTGTGCTTATAATTTCCATACATTAAATAAATTTTAGTTATCTGAAGTTGTTGGTGCTGCTCGTTCTTAGAATTCATTCTGGGATAAAGATTCTCTTTCATCGCTTCTACTCGTACTATCATATACATTTGGTTATTAATATATTATCATATCCAAAAACCATAGAACAGCTTGAAATGTCCATTGATAAATGTGTTGCCACCGGATAGTTGAATGCAAGTTAAAGCTTCTTCACTTTGGGAATATGTTCACCTCCGATTCGCTGAGCGAAGATATTTTATTGCCTTTAGCAATATATGGAACAAGAACTCTGGGAAAAAAGGAACAACAAGGCTTACTGGAGGAAGACCTCGCCCCAACAAAGGTTGTCACTGAGTGCTTTGGCAGCCACTATCTCACACGTGAGAGGACGTCAGTTATCGCGTTTTAATCTCCGATATTTTTGCCTTCTACCAAGCGCAAAGGCTTATTGATTGTGTTTTTCTTTGAGGAGACATCGGTTAGGCGGAGAGTAATACAGTATGTGCATATGTGCAGCCTGCCTTAACCGAGAAGCAAATAAGGAAATTTAATGCTTTGTGGCGTTAAATATGAGGTTTATTAGGAAAGTTAGCTACCTGTTTTACAAGTAGTAACCATATACTTTCTTTATTTAAGGAGATTTTTTACGTCTCTCTCCGATAGAAAATGACGAATAATTAATGTGATCACAAAAGAAAGAACTTACAAGGAAAAATTATATTAGATATTTGCCATCCAACATTTAGTTACCGACTGACATTTTTGTTACTCCCTTTACAGGTCAAACACATTCCTTATAACATTTTTAGAAATTTTATTCCGAAAAAACTTTTCAAAATAATCGTTACCCCTGTTACACCAATTAGCAAAACGAAATTGTTAATGAAGTTAGGGTCCAAAAATAAAATCATGCCTGGTGACCTCGGAAATAAAAAACAGCCTTTCTTGAAATTATCCATTTTCGTAGATATTGCCTATTCAGCTCTTAGTGCGCCTCGTAAGAACAGTGAGGTGGTACACTCTAGTGCTGGAACTTCCATATTCCTTCGTACAGCATAATGAATGCCCTGTAGAAAAACGGACAGATTTTCCCTAAAGAAAGGTCCTAACTCCTGCCATTCAGATGATGTCCTGGAGTCTTGGCCATAGATTTATCCTCTAGTGAACAAGGTGATCCCTTTCCCGTATGGCATGTGAGTTCACTTTTCTCTTGTAAATGTTGCCTAATCGGACCAAAGTATTGTTTTAGAATGGTCTTCTTCTCTGCCTTTAAGTTATAACATTTGTGTGTGACGTGGACGATCAACTTCCACAAGAACATGAGCTGTATGAATATAGATCCTCTTCCCGTAA
This sequence comes from Metallyticus violacea, assembly GCA_030762175.1. NCBI lineage: Eukaryota > Metazoa > Arthropoda > Insecta > Mantodea > Metallyticidae > Metallyticus > Metallyticus violacea. The sequence continues at coordinate 145,043,111 of CM060846.1, read as the reverse complement.
AATATAATGAACGAGAATACGATGCACTTGTGTTCGCGCAGTCTGGCGCGTGCTCAAAGTAACGTCCTTCATAACCGTTGCTAGCTCTCTTTCCTCCGACTGAGGTGGACGAATTGGATGTCACATCGGAGGTGCGGCGACCATATCCATTTCCCTAGTGCTTCTCTCTATCGTTCAAACACATGCGATTCAGATGACAGCATACAGGATATAGAGTTCTTCGGACAGGTAAGAATAAGTTGCAAGTCACAGTACTATGCTAATCTCTACGGCTCCATTCACACTGCTATGGCGAAACATTTTCAAGTGGCAAGCAAATCATTAGTACCGACTCTTTAAAATGAATACTGCTACAGTCGGGTGAGTTGACCCCGACTTCTACTTGGATGGAAGGTCTATGGAGTAGGATAATACTTTTGGTACTTGAGCCATGCTCATTGCTGGCACTTTGTACTTTCGCCCCAATGGGGAACCTCCGGGATGAAGGTTAGAGGTGAGGTAGACTCTAGAAGATCAGGATTTACTAGCAGTTACTGCGCGGACGCAGATGGGGTCTCTAACATATTTCCAGGTAGAACACCCCAACCTCACCCTGGCACTTTCGATCCTACAACAGATAAAAGGAATTTTTGATAATAAATAGGATGGCGGAAAAATTCGCGGCATAAGCGACCAGAGGAATCCATGAAAAAACCCAAGGCCACGATCGCCGGCCCAACGGGAATTTAACCGGGGACTTGCCGGATGCGAATCCGTAACCTTACAGTCTGAGCCACCTCGTTGGGTGTCTTTTACTTAGAGAGGTGCTTTGGTTTTTATGGTTCTCACAATGTGGAGCGCGGGCCTCCAATGCCCGATGTCATGTCTGACATAATAAACAATGTTAACCACATAACTAAGGTAAAACTTCGTGATTATGGTAGGCTCCCTTTTGTCACCACCTGTGATTGATGGGCAGCATTTTACATACATATCCTGTATACTATCAGGAAGAAAGACTTCAATGGTGCATATTTCTGACAATGAACTCTATTAGTTAATCTGCAAAGGTTAGTGCATGTGCACATACTCTTTCCTACTATGAAACAGGATGATTGCGTTATACCGCAAGAAAAATTAACTGCCATAGACTTTAAATATTCATTAATCGCACCCAATTTTTTTTCCACTTATGAAACTTGTAGATCAGGTTTGCTGATTGTTCACATGAAAGATGTGCATACTGTATGACTTATTTATCCAATACTTTCACATAATGAACTCCGAGTGACTGGAATAAATGAAAGGATTCGGTTTTGTTTTTTAACGTATTTGCACTTCATCAACGTAAGTCTGAAACAGTTCCTGAATGGTACAGCAACCCTGCTCATGAAATAGAATATCTAGACAGACAGAACCTCTACGTGCACTTTCCATAGGCCGGTACCTTAGACTTTAAATTGACCCCTCCCTGATTTCTTTGTGGGGACTGCTCTGGACTGGCCGCAAACAATCAATTCGATTCCTCGACAGATGTAAGAAGATACGCTACTTACCCGCGACAGACCATCTAGCCCCCACCTCTGAATGATACTGGTAGGGCAACGTAATCTAGCATCGGCCTCTTCAACTCTGCAGATAAAATCCGAGCTTATTTGGTTCCTCACTAACCTGCCGCGACGCAGGTGTACCACTACGTCGCAGCACACACAATTACTCATGAGTGGCATAAACACATTATCCCGCCGAGTCTAATCCGTCCGGACTATGCCCTGGGCTTTGTTTTTAATAGTGAAGAACATACTCATCATTTTGTGCTGCAGTTCCAGATTTCACAGGTATGCACCATCCTCTTCACTTACCTCCCGTCGCATCCACTGCACCTTTCCACGATAACATTCGAAGAATTTCTATTCAGTTCTAGTTCCAGATATTTCAAAATTTTCACATTCTTAATGTGCACTTTTCCTTAAAATGGATAACAGCTCCATCAGGGAACATTTTCACCGCTTCAGGATTTGGTAGAATCTGTAAAATTTATAAAAACTGTTCTTAGATCACAAGACATTTGTCATGTGCAACATAATCAATTATAAGAACAAATAAGTTCTTCACACAGCCAAGCAACATCAGAAAACACGAAAACATGTATGTTCAAATTGCAGCCCTTAATTTTATTTTGTTGCTTGCACGTATAGTTTTCTTAGAGGTCTATTTCTAAGATTGCTTCATTAATTCTAAACTTACTCTTTTACACTTAAAACCATGGTTATTGCGTTTTAATATAAACATTGATTAGAAAGTTGGACAGCTTTATAGTCAGTTTTTCCAGGCAGTCAGCAGCACATCCAAATTGGATCGTGGATTCTATCCCGACCAGGATCGATGGATTTTTTCGGGCGTAAAAACCAAGTATGGCTTCCTTCGGAACGGAAGTAAAGCCGCAGATCCCCTGTCGTACATTTATGGCACGTAAAGGAACCTCAAGCCTAAAAGAAGACCCTCGGAGCAAAACTTATCTCCCATGAATTTAATGGGACGCTTGTCAACTGGGATGCTGAAGAGCGTGCCTAAATAAAACAAATCCACAATTTTTCTATTGCGCAGCGTTATTTTGAAGCAGTTATGCATTCCTCTTCATTCTGGTCAGGAACCACCTAAGTTATACATTTTCCATAGTTAGTCTTAACGGGTACTTGTTATGTAATGATGCAGGAAGTAACTTCACATTTTCATGTACAATACATACTATACATTACTTTGGAGATGTACATGATCAGAACGTAATTCTGAAAATTAAAAAATAACACTTTTTTCACTGTTGTGTTTATATAATGTAAGTGCTTCTTTGAGTCAATAAACTTTGAGAATGTTTTTTATTTACTTATGAATTACACTAGGCAGAACCAAGGTTGATATAGTCTTTTACGAAGCAATACCCATTGAGCACTTGGCCCAACGTGTCTGCCAGTCCTGGAAGATGTGCTGTAAACCTTTTTAGACATCTTCAGGTCCGCCTATCCCTTCTTAATCACTGCCATTGATGAACCTAAACGCAAATCGTTTTTAAGACGAGGGAACAGAAAAAGTCACACAGAGCTAGGTATGAGTTGTATGGAGCAAATACTCAATGTTTTTTTCTGGCCAAATGTAGAGCGACAAATTTGTAAACTTGAGGGTGTGTATTGTCATGGCGAAGATGCTAACTAGATGGATGCAATTTACAGCATTTCTTCCGATGTGTTCAACCAGCACGATGAAAACAGTCTTGAAATACTTTCCATTTACCTTTGTTGGCGAAGGAGGGGAGGATTCACGTCGACAAAAAATTCCACGCAAGTCAATGAATGAAATTATCATAACATTTCCGGCCAACTGTACAACCTTGACCTGTATTGGTACCGTAGAAATAGGTAATTTCCGAAATTAGCTTGCTTGTTTTCTTTAGAGATCCTAATGGTGAGGTCAAGTCCCGTTACCAGTAATAATGACATACTCCGCCACCAGATGCTCAAGCTACAAACACCATCTTTTGTTCAAGCGTCAGCAATATCGGCACCCATCTAGCGCAGATGCATCTCATGTTTAAGCGATTGTGCAGAATGGTGAACGCACTATCCACTTTTATTTGTCCATCTTCCCGAACAATGTCGGCAGCTGTGTTAACCATGTTCTAGATCACTGTTGTGGTTGCAGCAACTGACCCGCCTTCCTTTGTTGTTAAAACACGGCCCTCCTTATACTTTTAAAACCACAGAAATGCGGTTGATCGTGGCAGAATATCAAAGTGTATGCTTGTTGTAACAACGCTTACGATTCCATATCGGATTTTGGCATACAGAAGCAAAATTTCAAAGCAACATACTGCTCTTTACGAAGGGACTCCATTTTACGCAGCCGACTGGAAAACACTTTACTGGCTTTGTGTATTAAGATGTATGCGCACAGGCGTTTTCATTCTTTTTATCTTTTCATTAATCTCGTGACATACGTTCTTCTCATAAATTATTGTTTCACCTTCGTATCTCTTCTATGTGATGAGTAAAAACAGTAATTCTCAGCTTATATTTTCTAGCACTCTACCTCATCCGAGCTGTTTTATTTTCTTATTAATACTAATCCTATTGAAATCTTTTTTCAGGAATCTGATACCATATTTTATTGTGCTCGTATAGCATTACGACTGCAGCTTTGATATCTTTTCTGAATGGTAGCATTTAGGGCCGTTTTGCTGCTAAATTAGTAAATATCCTTCTTGTTAATCTGATATTTTTAAATAGCTCATATAGAGTATTTTGCATTAAAACAGAAATTTGCAAAAAATTAAATTTATAAATTATCAAAATTAATTTATATAAGAAATGTGAACGTTAAGATTCACCACAGTATATTTCTGGTTGATATCTTAGGAAACAACGTCTCCCTTAATACTTTTATCTCTTCCTACCATTAACGCATCGTTTATTTACTTCTGTAAGTTTCATCTCTGTTTCTCAATCAAGGAATTCTAGAACTAATTCAGACCATGTAACACCCTGTTCTGTACATTATTTAGTTCTCCCATGCTCTGACACGAAACTTAAATACCTTAACTTGGTCACGAAATCTTAAATGACTAACTAGGAAATATGGTAACAAGCACGGATAAATTTGCGTTCCTTTCACGGCATCATGTGACGAGTTAATTTTATTTTGAAAGATAAAGTACACTACTTCAAAACTGAATACAATTACCTCATTCATTTACTAGTAAAAGCCATTCAAAAGGCAATTAATTTAATTGTTTCTTCTTAACACAATCTCACAGGAAAGAGAATGTTTCATAATCTGTAAGTATGTTTCTAACTTTTCTTTGAGAATGGTTTTTATGTCTTTATTTCCAAGAAACACTTTCATTAGAATTGTGTGTTTATATAATTACAGTTAGTATATTTTAAAATTATAATATGTAAAAATACCACACACATATAATAATCTCTTTTTAATTACCATGATAAAAGTTATAATAAAATGATGCTTTTTGACTGCAATGGCGAACCTGAGGTACATCATTAGTTTAGCTGTACGATACTACTTTACCAGAAGATAATGATTATCAGCTTCTTGTAACATTTGATTAGTAATTGGGGGAGGGGGATAGGAGTTCAGCAACCGATCTCAAAAATTTTTCGTATTTCTGTTATTCATTGAGATTTTGCTTTGTGCTTTGCTTTTATGGCTTTTTTGTTGTACCTTAAACACATTGTCGCAAGAAATCAACTTTATCACTAATTAATTGTAGCAGTTTGTAGGCTATATTTAAATGTTTGATTTTAAATATGCAACACTATGGCATGAAGATGAGTGAGGTTAATTCTGTTTTACAATTCCATTAAAGCAGAAGATACTCTTAACAAGTGCGTAAGAACATGCCTTTGTCACCTATAGCCGATGGTGGGTCAATTCAACCTGATTGACATTGCAGCATACTAATGTCTTATTTCGTGACTAATGACCAGTGCACTAAACATCTCACGATGAGGAATTCAGAACCAAGATTGTTTTAAGGAACTGGCTAGATAGCTTTTGTTGATTTGTTTTATTTGCGAACGCTCTTTAAGATCTCAAATAACCAGCGTTGTATTCAATTCATTTTTTATTTACTTTCTTATTTTATTTTAAAAATCGTCATACTATACAGTAATTTTCTTTTCAATTAAACTGCATAATCATAGAGGTTTACAAAAAGCAGACGCTGAAGACATTTTAATACCCCGTGAAACCCGGAAATTCCTCTTTGGACTTCAAATGGAACTTGTCTTATATTAGGCCACTTAGGTTCGGAGTGGTATCCATTGCGACGGCACAAGTATTTTCCTTTGCCTGTTCTGTTCAGTCCGGGCCTGTTTTACTCAACTTGCTATCCAAATGAGTATCTGACCAGAGGCAGAAGCATAGTGCTGCCCACACTACTTTATCTCGTTCTATGGTTAAGAAACGGAATTTTATAGTAATCATTTAGTCTCCTAGAACAAGAAGACAAGGTTTTTATAATAGCTTACCTGGGATAAGCACAATAATGATTTGTATTTAAGAAAGCATCATACCAATGTCCTATTCAAAATTTTTAATCATGAATTTAATAAGAGATAGAGAAAAAATTGCTAAATTGAATTGCGTTCCTGAGGAATGAAACGTAAGGACGCTTATGGTTTATAAATATTTTGGCTTTCGTTGAATTGAAAATGTGATTGAAATATTTAATTGTTTTTTATTATTATTATTATTATTATTATTATTATTATTATTATTATTATTATTATTATTATTATTATTATTATCATTATTATTATTATTATTATTTTATTATTATTATTATTATTATTATCATTATCATTATTACGTAAAACCTTTGCTACCACAAGAAATTCATTCATTCACGCCTATGAGCAAAATTTCCTTATTCATGCTTATTTTGCATAACTCCTTTAGTCATTAGAACATAACCAGCCTCCATCTTACATCCTATACATGATGAACTTAAGATAGAATTTAAAATGCTTCAATTCCTTATATATTCATAAGTGATAGCTGCAAAATTATTTGATAGTTGCGAAAAATGTTGTTTCACATATCATACAGTCATTCCACTACAAAATGGAGTAAGACAGTGGTTAAAATTCCAAAGGCCCCGGCAATTGCCCTTCCTTAGTCGTGATTACAACGCCATATTTCAGTTGCACTTCTATAGGAGCTGCATATTAGATTTTCTTTGTACTTGCATATTGTGCAGTATGATGATGGTGAGATATACCAAGAGCAAATAATATTAATTAATGATTGTCATATGAAAAAGAAATCGTTCAAGTATTGTAATAGAAAATGTATTACTAATTTTTCAGAAGTAATAGGTATATCCATCGAAAAGTGCAATTTTCGGATTGCGGAACAATGCTCACACCTAAGAAACTTTCGCTGACAGAGGCCGATACTAAAAACTGGGTTTTAACAGAACAGAAGCTTGATATTGGGGAGAAATTTTTCTCGAAAATCTTTAACACCGTTAGCACAGCAAGATGGTGTATCTGTCGGCAGTGCATGTAAGATAGTCAGCTGCCGTACCTGAAATAAAACAGGCGAATTCGCTGAAACACACCAACGGGAAGCAGGTTAAATTTTTGGGCGGATGAATTGCGGCGAGTTTACCAAAATCTATTCAAAAATTTTCAGAAAAGTATCACTACGGAGGGCAGGTATTTCGAGAATTTGCTATGATGGCGAGTACAGTATTAATTACTATTTACTAGAAATAAACAACGAAAGAAACGAAAATGCGCGCTATGAGTTCAGACCCCCGACATGATTTCTCTCCCCTCAGGTGACATGGTCTTTACGTAGTGACTTTCCGTCAGCAAAATCAGTTTCCGATTGTATAACGCAATTAGAATGTACTCTGTATATGAAATATTTGCCGAGTTGTTTTTTCGCAAAGAGTTGGTAAGTTTATTTCATAATGAAATGTCTACTAATTTGGTTTTCAACTAGAGCTTAAGTGAGTTAACTCACCTATACTTTACCAAAAACATGTCATTATCCATGGCAAAGACCGCCTTGGTGTCTCAGTCGTAAAAATTGAGTAAAAACTAAGGGGAAAAAAAAGGAAAGCTTCATGCAATATCAAATTGCGGGCAATATTATGTTCAGTAGCAGAGAGAAATGAGTATACTCTTTTCTCTTTGCCATACTCAAGAAATGAATGATGTATATTAAATCAAGTTTGCTCAAAAATCATTTTCATAGTTTTTGAGAAAGCAAATTCTATAAAATTTTATATTATTTAAAATGTTGTTAAACTGAATATTTTCAAGTATGGATTCAATTTAAAGCAAGTTCTATGCTCCCTGGTAAAATAAATTACACAGAAACACAACGATTATGAAGCATATTTCAATATCAATGCGATGAACACTACCGTATATACACCGCCATATCATATTAGTGTTTTGCAATATAATTTGTTTGGAAGTTTATTTTATGAATGTTTTTTTATAGTTTCTGGTGCGTAATTTATCTGTAGCAGAAGAATTTCCCGATAACATCCGGTGCGAAATTTGCCAGTGTTGTTACAAGGTGTTTTGGTGCGGAATTGCCGCGCCTATCTGGTACTTCCTAAACCAGTTATATCTAGTATATGCAATTAATTTGCAGTGTGTGGTATAAAGTAATACTATATTTTGTTCTTGAAAATAAAAAGTATGGTTTATAATTATTTCATATTCTAGATAGTCAAACAGTGATAATAAAATATTAATATAAGCGATGTTTTAAATCTTTTGTGAAATTACTATCAAAAATTCTTCCTTTGATTTAATAGAAAAAAAAAACACCTTTTGAAACTCTACTTTGTACATACACAACTGCTAATGATTCATACATATGTGTCACTTTTATTAGTTCTATTTAGGCTACTGTGATTTTGAAGTATTAGTATTGTTGCTGAGACACTCAGAAACAGAGCTCAGTTCAAACAATGGAGGTTTGGATTCATCCCTCATAGCAGATTGTACTATAACCCCGGTAATACTTGACATTTCTGCTGGAGGTTTCCTTTCGATAAATCAATGTATGCCAGATTTTAAGAATGTTACAATATCTGTGTTTACGTATTTCTGAGTTATACAAGTATTTTCTTAATTTAAATGTCCAACATATATACTATTATTGTATATTTTTCAAGATGTACATGTTTATCTCATATCAGGTAGGTCACATAAGTCTTTAAAAGACTGTTCTGCTAGCATTACTGAAGTTTTGAAATATATAGCTTAAAATATGTGCCGCATATGTGCTACAAATATAAACAACACTCCCATACGTCATCCCAATGACGTTCTAATGTTCAGTTCCGAGTCTAGTCTCCCTTTTCAAACGTAAAAATTACCTTTGTCACATAAAGATTGCGTGACAACAAAATATGAACTTGTATTTCACCTCCAGAGTTGAATTACTCTTTGTTTTCCTTTCGCAAACTGAAAGAAATTGCAGTATATGCCTATTGAAGAACAGCAATACGTGTAGGTTTGGGTTCGGCGGCTGGCTGTTATCCTTATGTCACTTTTAAAATTAAGTTAAATGAATAAATGTAGAAATGGCTAGAAGAGAAACAGAATAACATTTGCCTCAATGTTTTATGTGATACCTCTATTTCAAACGTTATATGTAGTAATGATCATGAGTACGATGGCTGTAAAGTGCAAAACCTGTTGCCACCACAGAAGACACTGCGTAGAAGTCACGCACTCTTTGCAACGATATCTTAGACAATCATAACCTTGGCTTCCCAGACCAAATTTCCATCTGCTTGGATGAAGTGACTCATGGTTCTAATGAGACTGGCCAAAGAGGACTATGAATGGGAGTGATAACATAAAATAGTAACTATATTTATGCACATCATTTGAACGCCGGTTTTAAATACTGATAAATTTGAGTCAACATATTGAATTTAATTTTAACTACTAACACATTTCAGAACAGTTTCGTGTGAAAAATTTAAATCTAAATAATGTTAATTGATGTAATAATATCTGCAATTTAACCTGCCCTATAATATTCAGAGTATAGTTTACAAATGAAAACATACTGTTGGTCACAAAAAAGCGTGGCTGACATCTCGCTCATCTCGCTCATAAGTTTTAACTCTAATGTAAAGAAATTGCAATTATCTGAGAAAATAATTCACAAAACTAATTCAAATTGTTAAGAAATTGGTTAATCTCATCTTAAAATTCTGCCTTAGATTAATAAGTAGTGTAATGCCGAGTTCAATAAATTTATAGCAATTTGCTCTACAAAGACTAGAACAGCTTTTATGATCATGATTTGAATTTTCGAAAGAGGAAACCAACTAGTAGGTGAAAATACTGAATTGGTTATTCAAGGAACAGTTTTTACTTGGGGTTAAACGGCAACCAATTCCGGAATTATCAAAACGACACTAAATGTAAAATTACAAGCAATGGTTCAAGAAATATCCATAACTTCTTAAAAGTACAATGTATTAAGAGGAAACAGTTCTTGGGAAAATTTTGTATAAGTTAAATAATGTTATTTTTCAGTATTGCATTGAAACGTAAGTATACTTGCACGAAGATCGTGTTCTGTATCAACTCACATTATAATTCCTCTCTGTAGACCTCAAGTCACTCACTTTTTGATGGAATTATTTCTAAATTGTCCAAAATTAGTACCTCAATACTCCTGCTTACATTTTGGGAAGAAGTACTGAACGGTTAGCATTTTATCCAATATTTCAAAACCGACAGTACGAATAACAACAATGAATCAACTTGCTACTTTTCGATCTACCTGTATCATCGTAAACTTTGATAAGCAATTTGGTATATCTTGCAGTCTTCAATATCTCACATACACGATGAATAAAGAAAGGTTGGTTTAAAATTTACCGAAAGAGTTAATCTTTACTGTGTATTATGGCATTTCGTATATAAAACTAAATTATTAATCCCAGCTTCTTCCATTTAAAAAAATATTTCCCGAAAAACTTTGGACCAATATTGAGGATAATCAAATCGTGCACAAGTAGCAAGTAATAATAAAAATAAAAACATACGAACAAGACACTGAAAGTTTATAAATGCTACGTATTCCTCACAGTCGAGCTAAGTAACGGTTGACTCAAGGTCTAATGAGCTGGTGCAATCGATATTGGCCATCCTTCACAGTAAAGAACGGAAAACTTTTCAAAGACTATTGCACTTATGTGACGTCATCTTAAAATCGACCAATGAAACACAACACAATTTTGAATTTTGATCAATCACACCCGGAAAGCGCAGTGAAATTATCGAAAAAATATCAAATCCGTTTTATCATGCGACATGCATTTGTCTTGTGGTCAGCGTAGCCTTCTCTTTATCTCCACTATATAATTCCTGAGCACGCATCTCTGTTCACTTTTCTGCGTTTTCAGTAATTATGAATTTAACTAACTTCATGTGTATTTACTCAAGCAATTGTTCTTGCATATTTCATTCAAACAGTGGGATATGATTTTATAAATTATGTAATTATATTTGCCTACACAACCACACGTCCTAATAAACATGTTTAGAATGATAAAATGTTTTCTCTTTTTTGTTTTTCTCAGTTGGTATTAGTAAATCGAACAGTAGCTACTTTATAAGCCGACTTTCGTCTATTTCATGCTCATGGTTTCTGAATAGTGTGGTAATGATAACGAAGTACCATATTTTATACGTTTACAATCCTTGAGTGAATTTCAAACATATATTACTTTTATTCTTATTCTATTCATGAAATAGTTCCAAATTCGTATTTGGTTCTTTTCTATTGGCACTACTGACAATCGACATTCATTTGTTGCTAGATGGCTTGAAAAGAATAAGAATTCATAATAAAAATATACGATTATTACAATATTGTATGCCAAGTTTACAGGAATTATATTTAAATTCTTATTTTATTCATGAAATAGTTCTAATAAATATCACTAGGGGGTCTGAGCTTTCCAGATAATTTCACGAAAGTAGTGAGTAGCGAGTAATCTCAGACCCTCTTGTGATATTATTTGTTTTTTTTTTTTTGAGTAGTGTTTAACGCCCGTTTTTACTACTGAGGCACCACAGGCGGTGGACACTGATGATACATGAGATGAAATGATAAATTGGGAAAGGATATATATATATATATATATATATATATATATATTTTTAAGGAAGGAAGCGTTCCAGTTCCAGGCCTAAGTTTAGGTACCTCCCCGGCATTTGACAGTTATGAAGACTGAGGAAAACCTGGAAAAAACCCCAGTCAGGGAGGACGGTCCTGGCGGGATTCGAACCGCAGACCTCCCGCTCACGAGTCCATGCCTTAACGACCTCGGCCACCCGTGGCGGTGATATTATTTGTGATAACATATATTTATACAAATATTTTGTAGTACCGTTTACAAATAAAGTGATCTTGGATTATTGTTTAATTAATAATATTAAGACTGCGATACACTCTAATGTATAATTATAGGATAGTATGTAATATTTCATGTGACTATTTCACTCATATGACATCTTAAAATCGATCAATGAAATGAAACAAAATTTGGAATTTTGACCAATCACAGCCGCATTATGGAGTGAAATTATCGCAAAGAAAAAGTGTAAAATCCGTTTTCTCACGTGACGTGCATTTGTCTTGTGGTTAGTGTAGCCAACTCTATTCCTGCACTATATAATTCCTGAACCAGCATCGCTGACATCTTTTGCTAGAGGCGGTGGTGAGATATGAAGCATGAACAACCAACAATCATAAGGCAAAATGGAGGGTTCTGCAAAGCGTTTGGTGATGTGTCAAATGCGCATCATTAGGAATTCCAAACTACATAATTTCAAAGAAAAACGGACATTGTATGTTATTTTTTTTTCAGTTGGTATTAGAAAGTTGAAAGGTAGCGATGATAATAGTCGACTTTTGTTCATTTCAGTCTCACGGTTTCTGACTAGAATAGATATTCATAAGTATAATAAGCATTAATATTCTTTGAGCGAATTTCAAATATATGTATCACTTTAATTCTTATTCCATTCATGAAATAATCCTAAACTTCTATTTTGCTCTTCTCTATTGGCTTTACTGACAATCGGCATTCTTCTTTCTCAAGATATTGCTTGGGGAAGCTAAGTAAAAAAATACAATTATTGCAATTTTGTAAGCCAGGTTTGGAGGAATTCTATTTAAATTCTTATTTTATTTATGAAATAGTCCTAATAAATATCACTCGAGGGTCTGAGCTTTCCAAATATACTCACTACGTTCGTGAATTTACTTGTGATCTCAGCCCCTCTTGTGATATTGCTTATGATAATTCCATTGCATAACTCAATGCTAGCAGTAAAGAGTTTCAAGGAAATGAAATAGTAAAATGTAACTAAAGGTAAACAAGGAAGGCAAGCTTTATATATTTTAATGGCCATGCTGCGAGCAAAGTATAATTATGATTTGAACTTTGATTGGGTCAGAACACTGATTTTTCGCGCCTTATTACGTAATTTAATTTTAAACGAGTCAATCATTTTTGTATATTTTGAAACTTTTTAAGTATCGCGAATACTTCATGAAAGTATATCGTTCCGGAACCCTTTTCATGTAATCTATCTACTGTACACGTATGTTTCACGTTGATTCCACCTACGGGTGTGCGAACCACGTGATATATAATGAAAGATAAGTTCGTTGGTGTAGATAAGTCAATACTTCTAAGCGGTCAGTAATGTCAAGGCTAAGTAAGTTGAGGAAACTTTAAAATATTGTAATTAGATGGCCGGTGAACTGATCGCGAGGACAGAGGCAGATAGTCGTAAGATCAAATTCACGTTCCATCTCCATCGCAAGGCGATTGTGGATTGAGTATAAGTCTGGGTCACTGCACCGACGTTCTTTCAAAAATTCCTGCTAATACAAATAAGTTACGATCAATAAGCTGTGTAGTGTAAATGTTACGCCGTGCAATCTTTTAACGAAAAGCATCCTTTCCAATACTGTTGAGCGGGGTTCAACAAAACACAGTGAAAGACACCCATGACATTATGTTTGTCGAGAGATGTAGACAACAGGCTCAGGCAAGCAACAACTTTAACAACACAAAACTGCTTCGGAACAGGGAAAAAAAAAAAAAAAAAAAAAAAAAAAGCTTACAAGTTATGCATTTAGGGCGTTCGCTTGGGTATAAACCACAAACTGGGGTGGAAATAAGAAAGTTCACAAATGGTACATCTAAAACTATTAAATATTATGAAACAAGTAATAAAATGCGGAGAAAACCTTAACAAAGGGAGAAGAAGAGCGTTAATGTAATGAAAATTTACATTTGTAGCTTTACATAAAAAACATAACGTGTACAGTTCTTTTATGCTTCAAATTATAATTATAAAAACTTATATCTTTGTACCCATTGAGTACCCAATTTGTAAGAAACTATTTATTATGGATTTTTTCTAGATTTTTATGTAAAAACCAAAAATACTGTTTTACAAATATAAAAATTATTTACAGCAGAAAACTCTTCGTGAACTAATACTTTTTTTTGTTGCTACTATGCAAATTTCAACCCCTAGTTAACGATTACAAATTATTTACGAACTTAACATCCCTGAATATACCCTTCCCCTTTTATGACTGAAATTCGCTTAACCTAGTATTATTTTATTTTGCGACAGTAAACAAATTAATAGCTCTCAAATAATGAACGTTATTATCTGTAAAACAATCACCATTAAATAGAACATTAAATTATTCCTTAACGTATTTAGACATTCATTGAATACTTAATTCATATGCAATTTAAAAATAATGATTGTACAATAACATTTGTTCACTTCTTGGCAGCATAAATAGAATAAGTTATTGACATTTAAGGGCAGCATCACGCCTACGTCGATAAACTGTCGAAAGTTTTAATGCTATAGCTTGTGATGTTTAACATAAAAATAAATCAATTTCGATATAGCTCTCAAAACCGAAATGTTTTTAGAGCTGTAAAATAAATAATCTCATACAGTCATCCAAGCAGTAAGTGCTATCTTCAGTTCCTGCAGTATTCCCCCGTTGGTCGAACATATAGGACCGCGCTTACAGAACTGCTTTGCTACAATTCTATAATATAATACGGAAAGACTTAATGTATAAAATTAACAATCATTACGATTTAATGTTGAACTACTAAATGGGGTTGTATTAGAGGATAGAAGTGCCATATTGTTGATAGAATGGTGCAACTATAAACAGTGTCGCTTTACCCAGAAACTTGTGATTCCAACATCTACTTTACATTTCACTCTCCTGTACTATTAAATGGCAGTCTTGGGTCCCAAGTAATTTAAAACAGCCCTCTACGTGCACAAAATGACATCTTAGCCTGGCGGGTAAACTGCCATATTATCCATTATTAACTTCTTGCTCTATCCCATTATTTTCAGATTAGTGCTTAATCATTAGTAATTAGTTTAAAAGGAGAAATAGTGCAGCGAAGGAAGAAATAAGCTTATCTGGTTCATTATGAAAGAGCTGTATGTCCTGCTGTTTTCCAACTACGAGGACAGTCCTGCAGCTTCAGCGCCTATTGGGTTATCTAAGATAGATAACAGCTTAAGAACAGTGCAACCCATGCCGAAAACAAAATCTTTCGTTCAGAAAGTTTTAACCAAATTGAACGCAAAAACTGTTAGCTAATGTGTGCAAGTACTTTTAACCGTATTAGTCTTTTATTTGATTTTCATATTTGCGAGAGATGATCTGGCAATCCACAGCCATGCATATGCCTACGTGTTAAGTCAGATAGTTGTTTGTGCTTTTAAATATGTTGGCACGAGCCACTCTTTTACGTTTATTATTCTTTTTTCTTTCTGCAAAGTTTATCATTCCCTCTTATTTATATGCAAACTACGTGTGAGTGCTTGTGCTAAAGAGGACAGAACATTCATTATTTAGGCCATTTCACAGAGTATGTTTATAAGATTGGCCTTCCGGGCGATAAAGAACAGGAATTGTTTCTTTTTTACTCCTTAATTCTGTTCCACACAGCTTTAGGATACTCAAGCTAATTGCGATGGAAAACAGTTACCATTTCACTCTAATGTACAAACAGAATATGGTTTACAGAAACACAGCGATAGTCAAAATGATTTCCGAAGTTTTACGATGTACTGGCACACATAAATGAAGCTATTATGACAAAGTAGGCACCAACAAACATACCAACTGTGATAGAGTTTTTATTTATTTAGAAATGTCGAATGTAGAATTTTGGGGCCACGTAGGTAACACTATTTCACATGCTTCAAGTCAATTTCAGATATAAACGGCAAACGTTTGAATTAGTCTTACATAGAAAGCCAAAATCTTTAAATTTTGCACTTCATACACTGATATAAATAAATAACTGTATATATAGCAAATCGAACTGTATTCATCGAGGATAATATAAATACAAATGTTCAGGATTATGTCTCAGTGCTATGTGCATAAAGATCAAGTCAGTATACAAAAAGTATTGATTTTTTAAAACTCTGGGAACAAATTTGACAACTTTGCAAGTAAGAATGTTATAGTTGCATTATAACATTAGCTGGTAAAATATTGAAAGAAATAATGCAAACCTTTAATTACGTTTGTGAATTTATTATTTATTTTATACCCTTGTAAATAAACATTTCGCAGGACTTAATTTACGTACTGTAATAATAAATACAAGAATAATAAAAACAACAACAACAATAATAATAATAATAATAAAAATAATAATCTTATTACTATTATTATTGCTATTTGTTGTATTATAATCCAGTGAATTCAAAATTTTAAAACAATTTAAACAATTTGTTCTTATAGCAGAAATTAATACAAATATAAGTGAGTTACTGTAGATATGCCCAACTTTTTGAAGAACTATCTAGAAATGGTGATGTTACATTATCCATCACTTTTCATGAAAAATACTACTGAGTGGTAAATACTTTTATAGTAATAAAGTATACTTTTATAAAATAAAGAAGATGCAGAAGCTGAGTACTTTATACGCATTGCTGGGCTAATAGTGTTAAGGACTTGCTGGGCTAAATGCGTTAGGGACTTTCGAATACATGTTTCTAATTGATAACCTATTTCAAGCTTCTCTTTCTTAAAACCCGGTTGTTTCGATCTCGGCTTCTTGTAACTGAAAACAGCTTGGGTTCGAACTCTGCTCAACATGAAAATTTCACAGCCCATGGAAATATTACTGTTGGAAATGTAGCTTTAAATTCTTTTCTACAGTACTTGTACTATGAATTTTGCACATAACAATCATAAATAAATATTGCTTGTTTTAGTGTATATCACTCTTTCGGCATGGTCCCCAATATATAAATACACGCACGGTATAAAGTATAATACGCATATCCTACAGAAGCACAACTGCGTGATAAGCCCGACTGAGCAACATCATTTGCTTGCGTCAGCGGAACTTAACTCCAGTTTTACCGGGAATCCCGCTCCACTGAAGACGAACCGGTTTCCAATAATGTACAACCTCCTATTGAGTATAGGAATAATGGCACAGTATCTGTAAGCCTGTTTCAATTAAAATCGGTCCTGGTGCTTTAGTGGTAACCATACCTGCCCGGTAGATCCAAAATCGCAGGTCAATCCCGACCAGGATCGATGGATTTTTTCGGGCGTAAAAATCCAATATGGCTTTCTTCGGAAGAGAAGTAAAGGTGTTCCGTGTTGTAGATTTACGGCATGTAAAGGAATCTTAAGCCTGAAAGAAGGGGCCTCTGAGCAAAATTGATCGGCCGTTACACGCCCTGAATTGAATGGGACGCTAATGATCTGAGATGATGAAGAGCGTTTATAAATAAACCAAATTCATGTTTAAATTAAAGTAATCGTACTGTATAGCTCTAAGTCATTTTATACTGTGGACTTATTTTAAAATGAGATCACATACTATTTTCAGTCCTAGGTTTTTAATAATGAAATCAAGGGTTCTGGATGTGCTTGTAATTAATTTATTCTTATTAAGCAAGTTTGTCAATATTTGTATTCTGTTTTAATGTAAATTAATTGTTTCTATTTATTATGATACTGTCAACTGCAAACGAAAATGGAGTGAACGAATGAATAGTGTTTAACGCCCGTTTTTGCTACAAAGGCACCACAGGCTGTAGACACTGGTGATGCATGAAATGAAATGATATATTGGGAAAGGATTTATTTTTTAAGGAAGTAATCGTTCCAGGCCTAAGTCTAGGGTACCTCCCCGGCATTTGCCATTTATGAGGACTGAGGAAAACCTGAAAATAAACCACATTCAGGAAGGATGGTTCTGGCGGGATTCGAACCCCAGACCTGCCGCTCAAGAGTCCCCGATTTAACGACCTCGGCCACCCGTGGCGGTAAAAAAATGGAGTGAAGAGTTTACGGAAAGAAGAATGTGCAGTACGACAAACCTTTTCTGCATTTTGGCTTTTAGTCAGTCTATTTTATTTCGATCCATGATTTTATTCTAAAATTACCCAATTTTTATGTTTTTATGTAGCTTCAAATGTAGTAGTATCAGGAAAAAAATATTAAAGGTATTGGCCTAATACTGTATTCTTCATCTAACTGAGGTCAGAGGTTTTAAATAACAAAGTATGAGCAAATTCATTTTATACTCACAAATGTCCAAATTCAGATAATTTTGTAGATGCGTCATTGACATTTTTCTATAGTTTCAAAGTTGAAATCGTATTATATGTGATGTTTTAAAGCTTAATATGGGTTCATGTGTTATTGTAAAAAACTAATTCCCGGAGAGCTATTTGTTTTCGAAATATATTACGTACTTTAGCACAAAAATATTAATGATTGCGGTCTTGCTTTCTTACAGCAAAGAACCAAGAGTTGCACATTATGAAAGAAAGACAGATAGATATATTCATTGTTTGTTCGCTGTTATGGAAAGACAATTTTAAATAAATGAAAACGGGTGCACGAAAAGAGGTCTTTGCAATAGTTACTTTCCTTCATCGCGGCGATACTAAGTACTACATGATTTCTGTATCAGTGTGTAGCCTTTCATTTCATTAAAATTTTATCAGCGCTTTGAATATGTACATACATAAGAAGACTCAACTTGACTAAGAAGAGATGTGTTATTTTATGTATGAATTAGTTTTTGAGTTCCTTAATATAGCTGAACATTTTCTCTGTAGACTCGATGAATAAAAAAATGTTAACAACATAATGTTTAAATATACTAAAATTAAACACTGAAATTATACATGGTATTTTGGATAATCGTATGTGCTTTGTAGAATTGCAAGTATTTTTCACTCATTGCCAACCTGATTCCTTTGAACTTTGGCACTTCCCTCAGCGTGGCGGTATTGTACAATGAGGTTATTTGAGTTGCGTACCGCCTGAATGCGGCTGCATATTAGGGAAGTGCAACCACCGCAACCGGAAAAAGGGAGATGGAGTCTCCCAAATGCTTAAAATGTGTATTTTTATTTTAGTATTTACATTTCTACTGCATTCATAAAAGTAACTGTATTTAAAACTGATAATGAGCATTAACTTGTTTTATAAGGGAATTTTAAAATTATGCCCCTCAGCGGCAATACGTTGCCCATAACTACTTAGGAAATTCCCTATTTTATCTAGCTTTTCTTCTGTGAGTACACGGCAGTTCAGAACACGTTTCTTGCTGTTCAGAGAACCTGTCCTTGGTAACTTTTTAACAAGCTGGCCAACAGTTTTTCTGACTGGATCGTGATTGCCAGAATCTTTTCTTGCGAATCGTCATGCCACTCCTCTGCAAGAAGAATTTATTTTCACATATACATCGTACATAAAAGCGGTCTTGAAGACTATATTTATGTAGTGATATGACAAAGAACAGTTAACACACAATTTGCACACGATGAAAAGATAGTAACGCTCGTTAGCTCAAATACTGAGTAAAATTATCTTCCTCAAACTAACTACAAGCTGCTAGCTGCAAATGCATCATACGCCTTTAACTAATGGCTCTCCCAGTACGCAGTCTAGCTCTGTCAAATGCTATTCTCTGAGCATGATGGCACGCATGCAGGTGGATCTAATGACGATAATGATGGTATCACTATGACGCGCCAGCGAAATTCATGAACGTAGGAATATGTAACTTAAACAGACCAGGATATATTCGTGGTCAAGGAGAAATCACCATGGCATATTAGGAAATTGAACCCGAAGTAATAGCCAGGAACGCTGAGCACTAAACCATGGGGCTGGTTGGATCCCTAGCATTACAGGTTGCGAGCTAATTTAATTTCTTGTGGATACTTTTAATTCCAATAATGGCATTATCTGTAGTCAATATAAACGAAAAGTACGTGGCTCATTTACGGACTATAGCTGTTTATATTGTTGTGCATTACATAGTATATGCAGCTTATAAATTCTGCTAATTATCTTCCAAATATCAATTTAAAAACAGCATTTTGCATGTCTTTTTGGCGTAAATTGCTTTAAACTTCAAGTATTATGAGCATGGAGTTCCAATTATTTTATTTCAATAGGTTATTTTGTCATGTTAAATGTCAAAGTCACAATGACTACTTATCATTTTATTTTACCTTGTAGTTGTATTTATTTGAATTATCCTCTTGTACCTATAACTTTGGTGCTTTTGCATTTTAGGGGAGGGAAATGGAATAGTTCTGATAGTTTCTCTTTGTCCTAAAATGATGGACATACGATGTTTAAGACTGATTTTGATAATTTGTATGTGATTGAAATATTTTAAATAAAAAGATAAAAACTGTACTTCTTGCAGAAACACATAAGCCTTAAACTCATTCCCTTTCTGATAAAAAAGACACTATCTGTTTACCTTATAGGAACGTTTGAGACCTTTGTAAGAATATGTTTTTCAACTGACTAATGAGAGGAATTGATTCAATGATTGTTTCAACATTTTTCTATTTAATTTCATAATTATGCCTAGTTTCTCTGATGGCATATCGTACCTTGATCGTGAAATCAGACACAAATATTACAAAAATAATTGCTTAAACGGCCGGTCCAAGCATTGTAAGAAGGTATTAATTAAAGTGACATTGTAACATTTGCTAAGATGGATAAATTTATCTTTTTGTCTTTATGTGAATTTAACGTTTCTCTTCGTTTTACCAAGACATTTTAACTCTATCTACTATAATTATGCAAAATTTCAAACCATAAAACCGTTAAGAAGTATTCGTCTGCCTCCTATAATGTGGCATAAATGTTTTTATACAATTATACCTAGAATTTTTACAGTTTATGTGTTGGTATACACAGTGTTAATGAATTGTGGTGCAATAAAGTCAATGATTGTAGATCGGTCCAACAGAAGCAATTACAAATAGGTTATGTAGCTTCCCTTCGAAATGATCGCATGCATAACGATCGGAAATTGTGCAACATATCTCTTTGGTGCAATCGGTGTAGTACTGTCATATTGTAAAAGCGGCTGGTTATTGCGAGTACAGTCTAGGCGATTAATTTTTTTCTTCTTTTACGTCTTACTTATGAGCATACATCATCATAAAGTAAAATTAACGGAATCTACGATCTATCGTCTTATTCATTAGAGCACACAGTGAGCTGGGTACGTAACACAATAAATCGATTAACCGTTGTTTAGGGAAGCGATTGGATAATCAGTTGATTCTATTATTTGTAAGGGATAACAATGAAACTGCCCCTAATATAAATAACTTAATTGAATAATTCTGATCTTCGTTTTAACTGTTAAGTTCCAGATGTTAAAAGTGCTCGCCGCTTACACTTTCATTGCAACATGTGTGACCGCCACGGGTGGCCGAGGTCGTTAAGTCGCGGACTAGTGAGCGAGAAGTCTGGATTCGAATACTGCCAGGACCGTCCTCCCTGACTGAGGTTTTTTCCAGGTTTTACTCAGTCCTCATAAATGGCAAATGCCGGGGAGTACCCTAAACTTAGGCCTGGAACGATTTCTTCCTCAAAAATAAAATCCTTTCCCAATATATCATTTCATCTCAAGTATCATCACTGTCCATCGCCTGTGGGCCTCTGTAGCAAAAACGGGCGTTAAACACTATTGATTCATTCATTCATTCATTCATTCATTCATTGCAACATGTTTACGAATTAGCCGTCTGGACTTTCTTTGCTGTGATAACAAAGCTCTACCACAGTCGTCCATTCGAACGACTTTCAGGAATCCCTGGAATTCCTTCCAGGAAAAAATTATTTGTTACCGACATGAGAATCGTTGTTTTTCACTTGTTTAGCTTAACAATGTTATATTCATTTTGTAATCACTACAAGATATTACTGCTCAACAACGGAATTAAATGCTGGTATATATTGTAATCTCCGCAGCGTGTAGCGGATAATTTATTTTGTTTTGTCTTATATTATCTAATGACCAATGACAGTAGCAAAATTTCTTTTCATTAACAGCCACATATCGATATTATATCATATAAATATAAATTCCAGATTCTGATTTTTATTACCCCTGATGTAAGGGTAGATTACTGGTTTTTACTACGGCATACCTCTCTCTATTTTATGATTATTTTTTGCAATAAAAACCAGTATGCATATAATATTCAACTAATTTTAAATATTTTAGCCTATTCACTCATTTCATAATCGAAAATTCAATATTATGCTAGAAAAATGTTTTATTGCGTCTTAGCTATTTGCACATAATAATTAATATTGCAAATCTTTTTAATAATCAGGACTTTATTAGTAGCTAAGCACATTTAACAACATTATATAAGTCAAAATCTTTATCAGTGTCTAATTTCAAAATATTTGTCACCATCAAATTTCGAAATTTTTATTTGTGGACTATGGTCTTCTTATAATAAATTGCTTAAGACCCCTATACAATTTCTGCTGCATTTCCTTAATACCTGACAATGCCTAAATATAAACCTGACTGCCGAAGAAGAAAGGTTATGTTTCAGTGCAAGATTCTGTCTTGACTTTCTTTTTAATAACGAATGTGCTTTACTCTGTACTCTTTCTATAAACGTTTAAACATAATTTTTTCGTTATACTTCATGTAAGTAAAACATTTATAAACGTTATATTTTAATACATTTCTACGTATTATGGAACAACTGGAATAGAAAACTATTTTTAGGGCCATAATAGTGGGTTATTTTTTTTTTTCCAGGCACTGCTTATGCCACATCATGATATCATAATTTTACTAAAATAACCCATACTACAAACACTATACGTGCCCCTGTATACCTTATATAGTGACTTTAAAGTTCACATCTGCAACATACATTTAAAAGCATTATGTTCCATACCGCAGTAACTACACTTCCGTTTCTCTTTCGAGGCGTACTCTATTGTTTTAATTCTTAATACTCTGCACAGGTTTACTGTGTACGGCTATGGAAAGTGGTCTCTGAATTTGCCTGAGGCAGGCAGGCATGACGGAAGTAATTTCGCTGGGTTTCCTGGAATATTAAATAAATAATTTTGAATATCTTTGTAAGATGTCTCTCTTTGCACATTTCGGGGTAGTAGGAATGTAATTTTATATCCCCTTGACCAGTTTTGAATTATTTGCTTACATGTAAATTACATCACTACTACCCAGTTGTGATTATTTTGTCAATGATCTTTTAGTTGATTTCAGTTTATTTAATTAACAGTTGGAGATCTTAAAATGCATCTTCTTTTATGCAGTGACCAATTTATCTCTTTTAACCTTACTGCGGTAAAGGACCTTTATCCCAAAAGTCCCAAAATTTTAACATCTCCCATGAGGGAAAAAAAATTTATATTTGAGAACGAAAATTTGGGGAAAGGAAAATCCAATTGTATATAAGCGAAATAAGAGTATTCTATAGTATAAATATTATTATTTTATTTATACTGTTATTGCTAAAAATATAATCATTTTAAAGCCATTAGTGCAGTATAAACGTCACAAAGGAGAGAAAGTCTACTTTCACATGTCCAGAATATAACCGCTACCCATTAAAAGTATAGCAAACAAAAATAAAGAAAATGAACAAATCTTTGTTCAGAACAGAACAGAAATGAATTTTTTGAAATTGAAAACATACACGCTAGAAAAGATACAATATGACACTATATAAGAAAGTATGACAATAAACTATAATTTGTAATATTACTTCAATTGTGAATGGAGGAGTGGACTTCAATGGAAAAGACAAAGTGGAGGAAAAAAAAAAAGTTTCGGAGCTGAAACAGCGATGCAATCCAGAAGTTTAAAATAAAACAGTCGTTCGGGAGTCGGTGACAGCTCGTACAACGTCAGTTATTATCATCATAAGCTGCAGCAACATACTCTTTAGTAGCGTTCTTGTTACTGCGAATGTGTAAAATAAAATCTAACGCTTGCATCTAGTAAAATGAAAAGATTCAATATTTGCCAAATCTATGTACAATAAAACTTAAAAATCGAAATTATCTAAGCATTTAATGCCCGGTTTTAACGTTGAAGCATCACAGGTGATGATGGGCACTACTGATACATGAGATTAAATGCTAAATTGGGAAATAACTCTATTTAATCAAAGGTAGGGGGCATTCTAGCCCTGATTTTGAGGATTTTCTATTTATGATCGAGGAAATCCTGAAAAAAACCTGAGTCAGATGGACAGTCTTGGATTTAATTGAATCCCAGACCTCCCACTCAAAAGTTCGTGCCACCTCGGCTGTCCGTGTATGTAAAAATCGCCTACTTAGAAATTAATTACTACTACAATATAAAGTTCAGTGAAGTGCTTCTACTCATGGTGAATTACGCAAACGAAAAAACTCATATTCGAAAATCTGGCTGCGCTCTGGTTACCGAGAGTGGCAGTAGTAAGGGAATTGTGTCCAGTTTTAAATTGTTTTTGGTGAGGTAATTGTGAGTGTATATAAAATAGTGAATTATAAGAAGAAAGCATACTGTAAGTAAAATTTGCTAAGAAAGTTTATAAATTCAAATAGCCATTAGTTTCCATGGAAATAGGATATAAAGCATAATACGTTATGAAATATTAGGAACAGGAACGTGGCGGCAGGTTACAGAACGCCAGTCAGTGGCTCGTGTGATGTCAGTTGCACGCGCACGCTAGCAAGGTAGCAAGCCGAGGTGAATAACATCACACTTGATGTTACTAAGTATTAATTGCTATAGTTTATAACACAAAACTATACGAAACAGGAAGGGTTACTGGGGGGGGGTCATTCCCCTAGTAAATAAATGAAGGATGGAAGAAAAAGAGGTTATCTTACCTCGGCACTCATTAGGTAGGTCACCAGACAGAAAAGGAGATAGAGCAAAACGAGATGGTTAAATAGGGAAGTAGAAACAGAGAAAAGGAAGGGCACGGTACTGGAGAGCGATTTAAGAAAGAGGAAGAGAAAGGAAACCCTGATTTTGACATGGATCCTATAGCTACCTTTGTAGAAGTGATAACTGAAATTAATAAGCTCATTGAAAAAGAGAAGATTAATATGGATAAGAAGAAACAGGTCTATATACTATTAGCTAAATTACAAAATATATATGACAACCCAAGGATAGAGGGAGAGAAGGCGAAATTAGAACCAAAACTGGCAAAGGAGCTACATAAAATGAGATGCATAGAACCAGTAAGAACCTTTGCACAAGTAGCAACAATATCAGCACCCGCGGGTAAAATGTAACAATTTCAGAGATCAGTTGAATCTAAAAAGCATACCGTCTTCATCTCTTCAAACAAAACCATGGATGTGAGAGAGTTACAAAGAACCTGCAGCAGAGAAAATTAAAATAAGAAGTTTGAGAACTGCAGGGAAAAATTTAATAATGGAAACGGAAGCAGAGGAAGACTTAAACAAAGTTATAAACAGCAACAACCTAAAAGGAAAAGACTTAAGGATTGAACCACCCAGAAAGAGGAACCCGTTGATGGTTTTGTATGATGTGTTGACTGTTGCCAAGGAAGAAGAACTCTCTGAAGATATCTACATACAGAATTTTAATCAATACATTTCAAGAGAGGATTTAAAAAAGAACTTAATTTTAGGTTCAAAATTGGACCAAGAAATAGGGCAACCGTACACCATGTAATGGAGGTGTCCCCAAATTTAAGGAAACACATAATCCCAAATGGCAGAATATATATTGGATTTCAGTCAGTCAGTATTAAAGATTTCATTTCAGTGGCTAAGTGCCTCAAATGCTACGACTATGGTCAAGTGGCAAAATATTGCAATCGGGACAGACTAATTTGGGACACTGTGGGTAAGAAGATCACGAAAGAAAAGAATGTGCGAAGAAAGAACAACAGCCCATATGAATTCCCTGTTGCAGAAGAAACAAGAAATGTGGGGGAAGGCAAGATTGTCCTACCTATAAATTAATGTGGGAAAGACTTATCGCTCGAACTGATTATGGGTAGAAGTAAAATGGACATAAAAGAGGAAAACCCAAAAGAAGAAATACTCCCAGTCGAATTAAAAGGAACCTAAAAAGAGTCATAGCCCACAAACTTAAACTAAGGGATAATTCCAAAACCACAGACAGTCACACACAGACAGATGATAATGCAATCTTGGAGCTGTTATCTAACACAAAATTAAATGAAGAACTGGAAATATCGTCACACAATAAACCAGCTTTACCCCCAAAAATTAAGAATCCATACCATAGACAAAGAAATGGGAATCAAGCAAAAGGTCGAGGTGAATTA
Source organism: Metallyticus violacea (assembly GCA_030762175.1). NCBI lineage: Eukaryota > Metazoa > Arthropoda > Insecta > Mantodea > Metallyticidae > Metallyticus > Metallyticus violacea. The sequence goes on along the minus strand of CM060846.1, from coordinate 145,016,859 downwards.
TCAAGCCTTAATGGATGAAGACACAAGTACAGAAGAAAAAGGTGAAGAAGAGGAAGATGACAAGGAACAAATGGAAGTAGAATTTAACAACTCGTCTCACAAAAAAGTTCCGCAGTAGATTCTTAAAATCGCTATGGGCAAGAAAAAGAGAAAATTCAAGATTAAACACATAAGCAAAATCTGTCAATTCAATGAATGACAAGGGCAGTGATGCGAGTTCATATCAAAAATGATAGAAATCGAGGCGCTAGAAGAGGAAATGGATGTAGAGGAAATCAATAGTAAGCACCAGTTAATATTAAACTCAATTCTAGAAACAGATGCACAAGAAACCACAACTTTCACAAATGCTGATGACAAAAGAACTCCATACATTAACCAGATATATGCAGATTTTGACGTCACGCTACATGAGTCGACTAGAGGAAAGATGCACCTTGACTGCCGCTTTGCGACACGTTACGCGTAAGTTGTAGGAAAATGGTGAATCAATAATATTCCCTGTGCCAGATGCCATCGACCGTATGGAATTAAAAACTCAAAATATTGCAACGGATCCTAATGAATTATAAAAACTACTAAACACAGCCAATAAAAGAAGGAACGATTACCTGGATCTCAATGAGGTATATAAACATTTTGTACTTTGTTATGGCAGGATAGTTTTCGACATTAAGCAAAGCTGGCCTAACTGTTATGCTCAAATCCGGCACGACGGAGTATACTACTCCAAAAATTACTCCGGAAGCACTTCAAAGACTGAAACTAAAATATATAGTTCTCCAACAATGCCCAGACATCCTGCTAATACTCCTTTTAAAAACAAACACCCTATTAAGAAACAAAACACACACAAAACTAAAATAAACAAATTAAAGAAAGTAATTTTGGCGCTGTTATAAAACAACATAAACCTAGTTCTATACCCAAGAAAGTAACCAATCAAGAACTTAGGACCGGTACCAAGCATCACTTCGTTGGAAACTCTGGATAAGTGTTATCTAAAAGATAACATTGCAGATTACGACAAGCGTAGAATAACCAAAATTGGCCAAATAAATGCAAAGAGAAGTAAACAAGTGATGTTGGAATAAATAAAATAGCATAAGAACTGATTAGACCTATTATGCATTCAGGAACCTTATTCCTTTAAAAGAAAAGTTGCACATACCCAAGCAAGAGCACGGATAATTAATCACGGAGAAAATCCTATGACATAAATTATAATATATAATCCAAATTTATAAATAGTACATATAACACAATTAGGAGACACACATACAAACTGTATTAAAGTAACACATGACAGTGGAAAATTTATTCTAACAAATCAATATTTTCAATACAGCCATCCAATCTACCCTTATATAACAAAAATAAAAGAGGTCAGTAACACTTTTAAAAAAAATGAGCAAATTTTCACAAGCGATGCGAATGCCAAATCTGGATGGTGGTATAGTAACATCAAAGACGGAGGAGGAGAAAAACTGCAAGAGACTATTTCTTAAATCTTTTTGTCAAGAATCAACCCAACAACCCTCCTACTTTCGAAAATAGAGCCGGTGCTACTGCCAACTTTGACATAACTTTATGTAAGTTAAGCTCAAATAATAAATTAGAAAGTAGGGCAAGATTTGACCACTAGTGACCACAGATTAATCTATTTCGATTACTACACACGAAAACGAAAATTTGAAGAAGAAAGAGGATAGAAAATTTACAATTACAAACAAGCCGACTGGAATCTTCTGAGACAGGAATTTGAAAACTTAAAGTTGCAATACGAAGGAGAGCCTATTGATAAGGACGCCAATAACTTTCTCCAAACAATACAAAAGGCTATGGAGAAATCTGTTCCCACAACCATACCCAAAAAATATTACGACACTCTTTGGACGGATGCACTGCAAAAAGCAAGAAGCAAAGTTAGGAAACTAAGAAGAATTTACCAAGATCGGTAATTGCAGAAGAAAGGTAGAAAAACCTAAATAAATATAGAGAAGCTAAAAAGAAATATAAAACCACCTTAGAAGAAACAAGGACGAACTCATGGAAAACTTTCGTAGAAAAGGAATTAGACACCAATATATGGGGAATGCCTTATAAAATTATTATGGAAAAAATCAAGAAACCGGATATTCTAAATACAATAAAATAGACAATGGCGAAATGGCTACAGATTGGAAAAGCTCTGTAAATGCCCTTTTAGACAATTTACTTCCACAGGATGATAAGAGTATGGGTAATACTCAGCACATTCAAAAAAGAGTGGATATGAATATCATATATAGAAATAATAGACTAATCTACCATTTTGATGTGTTGGAAATTAAGTTACCTATAAATAAGCTAAAAAGGGATAAAGCAGCAGGTCCAGATGAAGTAATGAATTAAGTTCTGATAAATTTGGAAGATAAAATTACACCGTTCTCAAGTCGACTTTTAATGACTGTATATGGCAAGGACGCTTTCCCTGTTGCTGGAAAGTAGGAAAAGTTATTATCTTAAAGAAAAGTGCCGACAACGATCCTAAGGAGCCGAAATCATATAGACCTATATGTCTCCTAGATACTCTTGGAAAAATCTTAGAAGTACTCATCTGTAAAAGATTAAAAGAATTTAGGATCATGACAGGTATGAACAACAATAAATTCGGCTCTAGAAAAGGAAAATTGACTCAAGACGCAATAAACCACCTATTAGAAATGGTCAATAATTCACATTCAAAATATTTAATTGGAATTCTAATTGATATTTCCGGCACTTTTGATAATTTATGGTGGCCGGTACTATTTGAGAGGTTACGGGAAATAGATCTCCCTAAATGCCTATACGCAATATTAATGGACTACTGCAAAGACAGAAGGGTTCATATAAAAGGTACTGAAGAAACAATTTACGGAGATATAACTAAGGGATGTCCCGAAGGCTCGATCTCGTAGGACCAATTTTTTTGGACATAGTTTTGGAGTCTCTTTTAGACGAACTAAACAACTATGAAAATGTGGCAAAAACCATCGCGTATGCCGGCGATGTTTTATTTCTAATAGAAGGAAACAATAGAGCAGATATAGAAAGAAGAGCGAATAAATTAACTAATAAATTAAGTAATTGATGTAGTAAAACTAAACTCCAAGTCGCTCCAACTGAATCAGTCTACATGCTTTTGAAAGATAATCTCAAAAGAGGCCCATGCATAAAATATAAAACACCAAAAAGAAGCAAAATATTTGGTAATTTACTTAGATGCGAAACTAAACTATAGGAAACATACTGAATACGTACGAAAAAATTCCGAAAACGTTATGATGAAATTAGCAAGATTAGTTCAGTAGAATTTTAAAATTCCATTAAACGTCATTAAAGCATACCACACTAGCATTTTTGCTTCAACAATGATTTATGGGGCAGGGGTCTGGGCTCTGAAGATGAAGAATGTCCAATTAAAAACGTTACTAAGAAGATCACAAAGGATGATGTTATTAATATTTACAGGGGCATTAAGCACCTCACCCACTATGGCCCTTTTAGTAGTAACAGGAATATGGCCAATTGACCTACTGATTAAATTAAGAGGCGCTGTTTATTGGTTGAAGAAAGGTAACTTGGAGAAAGTAAGTTTAATAATTGGCAGTCCCTGCAACAACTTAAGTGAAATAAAACATAAATTAAAAGAACAATGGCAGCACGAATTGGAAAATGCCGAGGCAGGCAGGAGAACTTTCGACTTATTTAACAACATTTTTGAGAGGTTAAAACTAAAATTTATACAACCTACCAAACGCATGATACATTACCTTATAGGACACGGGCCTTACAAAACTTATTGGAAGAAAATCAACAGAAGAGAGGACGATATCTGTACACTTTACAAAACACAGGATAACCCAGAACATGTGTTATTTGAATGCACACGCTATTTAGAACATGTGATAGAAGAAAGAGAAATTTTAAGTGGCCATCAGGTGGCACATATACTTAGAAATAAGGGCCTATATAAATACTTCGAGAAGGTCGTATTCAAAATAAGTAACCTAGCACGGGAAGAGGTAATACCACAAGAGCAGATAATAAGAAGTAGTGAAAAAGCTGAGGACGAGGTAAGAAGATGAGAACGCATATCTATGCAAAGACAACTCCCAAACACAAATAACTTAATAAGAATAGAAAATATAGAGATTCTGAACTGCCACCATGCTCCAAGTCTAAATCGCATGAGTCCCTGTTAAATGAGTCTGGCCCCTTGTTTTGATGTACAATTCCATCCCCCTCCCATATTTTAATCCCGTTTATACTTCCAACGAGATAGTCTCCCCATATTGTTCGATTGTATGCTGCCTGTCTATATTCTTCAGGTGGTTCCTGACCTTCCTCCACATAGTTCTCCTGTTTCCTTGACCCGCTATTCACATATTGTCCTGCCCGATAGTTTCCAAACCGTTTCCCACTTTGGCCCATGTCTTATTCCTTCCCAATCTAGGCTGTTCTTCCAAGCAGATTGCTCTAATTAAAGACTAATACCATAATAATTTGCAACCGCCTGTGGTGCCTCAGTAGTACAAACGGGTGTTAAACACCATTCCAAAAATAAAATTATAATAATTTGCACCCAATATGTTTTACTGCTCTAATTTTATGTTTTATTGTCCTACTATGAGCCCCAAATTCCCTTTTAATTCCGAAGTTCGCCGTACCCCTTCCTACCCCCAAAATCCCTTTCAAACTCATTCTCTTCTGATCTAAATTCTCCGTTTCCTCCCACCCCTCCCCAATTCCGGTGCCATATATCATCGTGGATCTGACCAGAACCCCGTAAATGGTTTTCACTAAAGCTACCGGCAGATCTGAAATTCTGCTGCGTATCCGGAGAGTTTCCATGACCTTCATTCCTGCCTTGTGTTTCACCGTGTCAGTGTGCTTCGTCCACAGTCCGTTCATTGTAAAGTCCCCGCTGCAATTTGTTAATTTTGGTTAAAAGTAGTACCTGTCAACTGCGTATAGAAATGTTTACATCAGACCTGCAGTAACCGGGCTTAGGATAGACTAAAGTAAACTGCAAGCATAGTGCATCACTCTTTATCGATTATATTGCATTCGAATCCACGTGCGGTATTTTCTCTTCTGTTATAACGAAACCACCGAATGTTGCAACAATTCTTGTAACAAAATTAATGAATACGCAGATATATTTACTATAGAAAGAGACGAGAAAATATGCTTAACAACTAATATTGACAAATCAGAAAATATTGAAGAGCACTGCATTTTATATATTGGTGCTAATGATTGTGAATATAGTGAATTTTATTATTATCAATATAATATATTAACAAGTTAATATATTATGCTAATATAATTAATATATTTAATGACTTTATGGAACCGAAATTCGTAAAATAAATACTTAAATGGTAGTAATTTAGATAAAAAGGCAATGGTTAATGAACATGAACTGGGAATGCATGAAGTTCTAGACCGGCTCTTCTTGGTTGTGCCACTTCAAGAAACATCATCATATATTTTGTTGGAAATGATATCTTGTGTAACAAAGAGACAAAGAAAGATTAGCTATAATTCAAGAATACACATCTTTGACAATGAATTTAATGAAATAATGACAAGTTTCCAATCTCATCAAATATCTAATGTTGTGAATGTGGATTTAATACATTAGTACCAATGGGAAGATCATTGAGATTAAGGGATTTCATGGTATCCAGTCAAAAGAGGCAACAACACATTCACACACCATCATGGTCATATTATTACTAAAAGGTGAAAAAAATTAACAAAAGCGTTTTTTGCACTTCCCTTCTCAGCTGTCGAAGATCCATGGAATCCTCTCTTCCTCCAGTTATGGAAGTCTCACACGTGTGCGTGCAAAGTTTGCTGCAGTTATCTATATGTGGCGGTGGGGAGGTTATTAATTAGTTGATTAATGACGTTTGCTGTTTTAATGAGGCATCTCTGGTTTCGTCAATTCATGAAGATGAGACGTAATGTAATTGACGCCTCTCGCTGATGGTATTCTTATCACAATGCTACGGCTTCAGAAGTTCGATATTCACCTACAGTTCTCGCTCTAATGGAGGGGAATAGGTTTCTCAGGGTGAATTTAACATTAGGTCAAAAGGAAGGAATGGAAATCGTTGCGTTGAATGAATACACGTCTAGGGGTAGCCTTAGTTCACAATTTATTATATGAAACACTTCAATGCTATTGATCGCTGTGGGTTGAGTTGTGAATTTAAGTATGATGTAACACTGAGATTATGAGGCCTTACTATGCTGATCAATTAGCTATAATGAACTGAACAACGTGTTGACCATTTGAAAACTTTAACGCTCCCTATCGACTTGTGAGTCACGATTATAGCACACATGCATCCCGTCGTCTTTGAAATGTTAATTAGGAATTTACAGTGCTTATAAAAATCGATATACACACTTTAGAAGACAAAATCTTAGGGTTTCTAGATTAGAATTCAGAATAAAATTATCTACCGGCTTTGTAATTACGCAGTCCTTATCGGAACGAAATTTGACGAAAGTTGACGCACTGAGCGAATCCTGATAAAATGACAAAGTAATGACAAAACTGATACTGAATCTGAAAGCTAGAAAACTCATTCTTTATACAAGATTTGAATTAGGAAATACTAAGACGCTATTTTGCTCCGCGAATTTATTCTTTACGAAGATTCTAGAATCTGGGTTCAAATCCAGCTTTTTTACTGGCTACTACAAACTTATGACAATGGGTCTGATTCGTTCTTATTTCTTACTGAAAGAACGCCTTCTCCCATTAGACAGTTTTTTAAGTTTGGTCGGTTTAAAATTCTCACCCCTGCTAGGTTCTACACCTTACTCAATCGGGGGCCCTTAGCCACAATTAGCTTTTCTAGCCTTTAAATACAATAAACCTCTTTAAAATTCTTCAAAATAGCAGACGGACCGTGCTATTACAAAATACAACCATGATTTCACAAGTGTGCCTTTTGTTAATTTTTTTCCTAAAAGACGAGCGAACGACAGGCGTTTCCTGTGTTAATATTTCCGTCTACATGGCATATATACGGACATGTACATCAATAAATGGTTCATGAAATTACTTATTACATATGAACATAATCAATCAAAGTAACACAATTAATGACAGTAGTATTAATAATGGTATTAACAGTAATTAAAATTGAATTTTTAAGATTAATTATCATGTTATATGATAATAGGGATTCATGGGACATGAATACTGTCTCAGAGCTCACGAACTTCCTATCCCAAATTCCTTTTCTAAAACATTTCTAGAATCTCTGAAATTATTGCGTGTAGTCTATTATCACATTTCCTAGAGGAAGACGTCGCGATCGTTATGAATTGTTTATATTGGACCTTCGAACGCTACAGCTTCTGTACTGCTATCTCCTCACAGTGTACTGGTAAATTATTTCCATGACTGTTTCTCAGTCTACATCATTAAGACAATATACTGTAACTTCAGACATTGTACTTTTAAGCTGTTCTGTTTCCAAGATTAGGACATATTCATCAGCATGGCTAGATATTATCTGAATGCAACAAGTCGGTCCTGGTGATGTAGTGGTAATCATGCTTGCCTTCTAAACCTAAGATCGCGGGTTCAAACCCGGACAAGATCGATGGATTTTTTCGGGTGTAAAAATCGTAAGTATGGCTTCCTTCGGAAGAGAAGTAAAGCCGTGGGTCTCGTGTCATACTTTTACGGCACGATGAAGAACCTCAAGCCTGAAAAAAGAGGCCTCTGAGAAAAATTTATTGGCCGTTTCACATCCTAAATTGAGTGGGACCCTGATGATCTCAGCTGTTAAAGAGCGTCCATAAATTCATAATAAAATCAACAACGAGCATAACAAGAGGAACAAATTTATCCGAAGCGCAAAATATTATTGTTCAAAGATTTAAATGAACACTGCCAAGAGTGCAATAAAATAGTTGTAAGGTGTAGGCAGATATTATGTTTTGCTCGCTTGTTGTTAAGTTTCATTTTTGTGGTGAAGTAAATTTGGAGTGCTATAAACAGAGTGGATTGCCTAATTTACTTGAAACAAGTTTTTATAGTAGTTTTTAATGTAGCTGTATTGCCACGGCAGTATGTCCGTAAATAAAATGCTCCAATGAAAAATAATGTATATGGAAGTATGCGTTGATACTGTAAATACATTATCAAAAAGAGATTCAACGTTCTTATCCACGGCTTATTAAATTTTTGCAGAAAAATTGTCTTATTCAAGATAGTTATATTTATTTTACAGTAAACACTTCGGCATGCCTCTCTCGAACTTTGTCAGCCAGCTGTATTTAAAAATTAATTTAATGTTTGGTGAAAAAATTATTCTGGGGTGAGAAGTATTTACCGGCATTTTCATAACTTAGTTTTAGAAAATTCTGTGATCTGTGTATGCATTATTCATTGATATTAGGTGAATGGGCACGCGTCTTTTCGTTCCTTTATATTCTTATATGGGCATATAAAAATATTTTTAAGGTTTCAGCATTCAAGAACTATAATATAAGGTGCTGAAAAATAATGAAAGAGTGTATAATCTTCTTTTTTAAAGAACGGTGCACAGAAGGGTTCCGTTGCTACCTAATTTTATTTAAGAGCTATGGCTACAATACATCGACAGACTATAACACAAAAAAGAAATTCTGGCGAAACTAATGCATTGGAACGACGATAACCCAGTTTGAAAGAATACAGTTCTCTAATTGCTATTAAAAAGGCAAAAGTTGGTAACAGCATACACAGTTCTTAGACAAATATAACAGGGCGGCAACCGAAAGAAGACGCACGTATTTTCATAGAATTATCCCATTCTCAGTGTAAAAACAAATTTTCTTACTGAAGAAGTTCATATGCATCAAGGAGAACTACGGAAGAAGAGTAAACGACATGCACATATCTTCTTCAACCGTAAAATAAATTATTAGACAATGCACAGGTGGATATTATCGAGGGATAGGATATTCCAATCCTTACGTAAAAATTATTAAAAATTTGGACAGCTTAGTTCTAACTCTCCTGACACAGAATAGGAGCTTTCACATAAAACAAAAAGGAGATTTTTATTATTTCGCTGGTATGTAAATCACCGATTTAAATCCGTGACCCTGAGTGTTACATGGATTTCAGAATGCCATCTAACGGAATCTTCCGGAACTTACTAGTAATGAGACATCCTTGCACTGCGATCTCTAGAACATTCTGAAAGCTAACTCTTGATAGTTCTGAAGGTTCTTCGCAACTCATGTCGAGGTAAGGGTATAAAGGCTTCGTTGCGCACATGACTCACGTAGTCTACCAAGTAGACTACTCAGCTCTACTCAGCTCACAGCTCAGTGTTTCCAGTTCTACTCAACTCTTCGCGGCGTTTCTAATGCTTTATTTCTAAATACTTCTGTGGATAACAGCAAAATTTGCCTGCTCTTGGGAGTAATTTATATCGGATGTTACTTTTGTTATTAAAATGCGGAAAATGTAAACTGTTATTCAAATATTTGTTTATTAAATTAAGTTGAGAAATTACAAATTGACCACAAGGCTCACAGAGTTTTGATTATGTAATTCGCTTACTAAATTTCATTTGTATCGTCTGAACAAATACAGGTGTAATTTTATTCTTCATTTGTTTTTCATTAAACAGAGATCTCAAATTCGCTTCCATTAAAATGTAATATTAGTATTTTTTTTTTAAGCATTCTGATTGGGGATAACTTTGATTTCATCTCACCTCTAGTATTATTTTGTTTGAGCCATTTACTGCAAATTTTTGCAACTTTCCGAAAAACACCTTCATTCTTATGAGCCCAGAGATCACGCGGTTTTTCAGATTTTCAGGGTGTTTCAAGGATCAACACTATAGACAATTTGAGGCCAGCTTAAGGCTATAATCTTAATATTAGGGTTCCTTCAGGGTTAGGGATGACTTCCGCACTTTGTGAAAGAAGACGGCTGACGTCAAGGCACGGCTTAAGTAAATTATTCTGATGGTATTAATATCTTAGGCTGCTGTCACGAAAAAGGGAGTAAATTGAGATAAATGCTGGATAATATTTTTACTTAACACTTGCATTTTCCCGATTATTTTAGCTCATTCAAAGCTCATTATCTAGTCTGTATATCCATTACATTATTTTTGGAAAATAATTAAGATTTCTTAGCCTCAGTGAACTATAAAATTGGAATTTGTGTGCGAACAACACATTAGTTCATATAACTTGGAATTTATATAAGGGAAATATAATAATTTAAATATTTTTATTCTAATTCAGATCTTTTGCCACTGTTATGGACGAATGCAGTAGTCTATAATGTAAGACCTGCATGCAATTAGGGCACAGGAAGGCCTGAAAGAATAAAGTATGATGCCAGTCCATATTAAAAAAGGCTTCATCTCTTATAACTTCCGGATCAACTCTACCATGCCCCAAAGGAAAATCTTCTCTGCACAGCCAGAGCATTGCAATAGACATGTTTTGAGGTTTCCTCTTTCATTTCACATCTTATGCATTTAGCATATAATAAGCTTGGTTCCTGTTGAGCTTGTGCCCGGTAAAAATACCAGTCAGAGTTCTAAGCCTATATCAATTAAGTGGACACTCAAACTGAAATTCTAATTTAGGGGTTACTTAGGTCATTTTTTTCTTTGTGAACATGGATACTTTAGAGTGTATACTTTTAGGTTAAAAAGTAATTTTACAAAGTTCGAGCAGAAAATTTGTTAACAATAGTATTTTTTTCATCGAGTGCAAGGGAGCATGGAACTTCAGAAAATGTCCTTTTGTAATCCGAGGTAAAATTTTGTTTGTGAAGTCAAAACTTACAACTCCAGAGTCGGTCCTGGTGATGTAGTGGTAGCCATACTTTCCTCGTAAGTCCAAGATCGGGTGTTTAATCGCGGCCAGGATCGATGATTTTTTTCGGGTGTAAAAATGCTAAGTACAACTTCCTTTGGAACGGAGTAAAGCCGTGGGCCCCATGTCTTACATTTACGGCACGCAAAAGAACCGCAAACTTCAAAGCAGAGGTCTCCGAGCAAAATTTATCGGCCGTTTCACGCCCTGATTTGAATGGGACACTGATGGCTTGGCATGTTATAGAACGTCCGTAAATAAACCAAATCAAAAACAATAACATCTCCAGGAACTCAACATTTATGGTAAAGAAACACTAATTGTACAATAATTGTAAATAATATATATATATATAAACGGAGCACTCAGAAAAGCAGTAAAAGAATGGAAAAGGAGAAAAGTAATAACAGACGAAAAGCAGCTGAAAGTTTGAAGGAAAAAACTATAGTCAAACTTACTAATTATTTTAGGCAAGCCATAGTTGAAAAGGTACCTGATATGAAAAAAAATTAAAGATGCCTGAATTTTTAACACTATATCACTGTATGAGCCTTGATGCAGCACAAAAACACTTGAAATGCCCTCTCTGTTTCTATAACACAGTCAAATTCAAGGGTGCGACAACAAAATCTCAGAAGACAGAAGTTCACACGCCTTGGAAGTCTGGAGCTAACCCTGACAACGCTAGGTATCTTAATAGTCGCTTAGCTCTCTGAACGCATACTTATATAAGTACCATATTTTGATGTATACATTACCACATTGCAACGAGCGAATATGAAAAGAATACCCAGGCACATCTCTCCGGAAAGAATGAGACTTACTTTGGGCCATGTGATCAGTCCTGGAACCTAACTATTTATCGACCAGTCATTACAAAAGACGAGCCCGTTCATGGGCTGTGGCATCCCATTGGAGAGTGTGTACCTGTGCTCATCCACAAGTTATATCTAAGGTACATGGAGTCCGAGCCTATGGAACACAGCTCTGAACAGCAGATAAAATGGAGTCGTAATCTATCATGGGGATCTTAAAGGCCCTTCATCTTATGTAATATTTTTCCTTTATTACGAAACAAAGTAATTACCTGAAAGAACATTTTTCATTTTTATATTATTCCAATTTCGCCTTCGAAGAGATATTAACGGAATAGTCATATAAGTTTAAATATTTAAGAGACAATGAAAATATACTTATTAAAGTAAATTCCATATTGAATTGAAAGCTTCATCACTAATGGCATTCTGTGAGGGCTGTTCAATAAAGAATTATCGTAGTTTTTCACAGACACAATTTCTCGCACTAAAATTTAACTTTCCGTTATTTGGTTATCTTAATGCATAATGTACACATGTTACTAGTTTCATTGTTGACAGATCCGATTCCGCCTGAGGATAGTGTGCAAGCTGATGTTCAGTTCCAACTACGGCAAAATGAAGGTGATACGCGACGGACAATATGCTGCTATCAAATTCTGCTTTCGTTTCAACAAATCTTTAGCTGAGGCCTCTGTAGCTCCAATATGATCTTAAACGATCAAAGAAAGGAGACAATCAATTTCAAAGGAAGGTGGAAGCTGCAGTTTGTGCTCTAACGGAAGATAACATTAACGCCACTGCCGTGATTTGAGAGGGGATTGTCGAATAACATTAAAATCACTTTCAGAAATTCTGAAAATATCACTGAAATGCCCTCATGTTGGTGACTGGAAAATTTCGCATGAGACGTTTTTGTGCACTACTATTTCAAGACCGCTATTTCCCAAACAAAAGGACGTTCCCAAGCAGGTCAGCATGCAATTGAAGATGATGTTACAGAAAGATGAGGATTTTGTTTTAAAGATAATCACTGCTGATGAAACTTGCTACATCGATTTTACCCTGAGAGCAAACAGAAAACTTCTGTGTAGAAATTTCCATCATCACCAACATACAAAATGCTAAAGTACTTGCTTCTGCTGATAAAGTTATGATTATCTTATTTTTCAATATTCAAGGAATGGTTTACGAGTATGTTGCACCTGAGAAAACAACTATAGCTGCGCAATACAAAGCCATATCACACGCAAAAGGCCACATTTCCTTGCAATAAGCTGGATGCCGCGCCACGCACGGCCACACATCGCAAATGCTGCAGTTGAATATCTCACAAAAATCAAAGTTAAATGTTTTCCTAGCCCTCCCTGTTGCTCATATTTAGATACGTATGACATTTTCCTTTTCTCCAAACTGAAGAAACACCTTCGTAGGAGGCATTTACCACCATCAGAAACAGTGGTGAAAACTACGGAGGCGATTCTGAAGGACCTATCAAAAAATGGTTTGCAGCATGTATTTGCAGACTTGCAGAAACGTTGGGAGATGTGCATTGAATCCAACGGAGACTACTTTGAGAAATATATTAAAAAATATGAGGTTGAGTAAAGATATATTGTAACATATATATACATTTTTATTGAACAACTTTCGTAGGAAACTGCATCATGTAGAAATCGCTGCTTCATTACATGGTCTATGCAACGCAAGTTGATAAAAATAAGGTACTTATCTTTCTTATAGGCAAAAAATAATTACATATTTATTCTAGTTATTCATAGTGAATGTAGGTAGAACATTGCTACAGCACTTTTCACTTCGAATGTACCGTTAAATCAGTATGTTTAGTAAATGAAGAGAAAAACTATTTTTCAGGTTATTTTCATTTTTTAAATATTATTACTTGCATTAAGGATGCCAATTTATCGTCAGTTGATCGTAAAACTGACAAAAATAGTTTTTATCAGTGCTTGTTTAATTAGGCTTAACAGTTTTTAAATAATTTTAACCACCTGTCACTTACTTTTTTTTTGTAAATATGACATTTAAAATCGATATTTGTGAAAATATTTACACAGTTCAATGGCAGATAATAATTACACTGTAACTCTAAGATTAATTTACTGCATAATATACATAGGTTTGGTCTAACTAAAATTGATTCTTATAGAGGACATAGTCCATGCACAGTAAGTTGACATGTCGATTATGGTAACTGACTGTGTTGAACAACGTTGGGGATTATGAAATCCAATTTATTATATGAATACTTAAATTTAAAAAAATATATACATGAGATTTTAATTATTAATTTACTTTAATTATTAATTCAATAGTACAAATGAAGTATGTCACAAGGATATAATTAGCTAATTATATAACCATAAGTGAGCAGAGAGAAACAGGGCATAATTTTACATATGTTGAGCAGTGATGCAAAAGTGCGCAATAATACAAAGATAAATAAATTCATATACATTTTTAGATGAAATGTGTAGAATACACGAAAACAAATAAAAGAGAGCAACCAAATGCAAGAATATGTTGAGCAATACAGTGTAAAAATTACTAAATTTAATATTAATGATTGGTTAACAGCTTACTAATGCAAATAGTACTTTAAACATTAAAATGAAATTGAAAAACGATGCATAACCATTATCCAGCTTTCTTGAAACAAAAAATAATGCAAATAATTAAGGGCTGTTATAATTTAAACTTTAAATTTAACGATTTTTCATCTACATGAGGTTATTTGAGAGTGGCCCCTGAGAGTGGCTGCTTAATTAGGAAATGCTGCCACCACACTCGGAAAAATGGAGACAGAGTAGCCGCACTTAAAGTAAAGTTTCTTTTTTTTATTTACTGAAAGACAAAATGATTCTGTATTTAAAATTGATAATAATAAACACTAAAGAGAAGTTGAAAAGTATGTCCCTCAGCAGCGATTTTAAGCATGAAAAATTAAGTTTCATTATTTTTATATTTATACCTTAATAGTTTTCACTTCAAACTACTGCTTAAAATGCTTCTATAAATGTGTGCTTATGAAATGATACTAACAAAATAGTTTCTATCAATAAAAACATAACTACAAACTGTTTGTGGAATTAAGGAACTCAGTCCCTTAGACGTATTGTCTTTATTTAACTATCAGATTAAATAATCTCATTGTTTGTTGCAATTACCGGCTTCAATTCCTCGTACTTTACACGTAAATTTTGCTACTATTTCTGATTTTCCATTGCTAGATGAAGAAGAGATATGAATCCTTTTCGTCATTGCTAATCTTCAGATTAAAGTCTTAAATATTACGACTTTGTTACTTCTGGCTCAGTTTTAAAACACATCATCTTACAACTGCAGGTGGCTCTAAGAACAGGCGTCAATTTTTTGTGCATGTCTATAATTCTACCCCTAACTTTCCTTTTTCTAGCTTCTTTTCTGCTCCATAGTCACAGTCACCATTTTCACAATCAATGTAATAATAAATTAGCTGGGACAGGCAGTCTGCTGACAAACTGAGAACTTCATAACAAAATATAAAGACTGAAACATGTTTGAACCAGCACAATGCAGTAGGCCATCTACAAATTGCCCACAAGTGGCGTCGACATCTCTTGCATTAGATTATTCTCAATTTCCTGTTAAACCACATTTCTCCCACAGACAAGGATTCAGCTCTATTATTGAATTTATTTCCAAAATGATAAGTGTATCCAAAACCTTATGTTTCAAAGATTTAAATGCTCTAAAACTGAGAAAATGAGTATATCACCTTTATTCTGTTTAACCTTCCTTTGTAAGATCTATGTCGAATTCAATTTTACAGTGCATTGGACAAACATCTTAGTTGAAACCATTGATTATTTCTCAGAACTAATTTGTTCTTAGAAAACTAAAGAACATGTTCTATTTGAAGTGTTTGGGCACTCTTAGTGATTCTCCAAACTCACACTAGAGTACCACCATTCCACCGTCGTCGCCGCTGCAGCCTTTTCTAACCAAAACTAAACAAACCAAAGCATGGAACCTCCCTCACCACCAGCAAATCAGCCCTTGACACGCGAAAAAAACATTGCTACTCTTTGCACGCAAGGTAGACTAGCGTGATTGTGAGTTACGCCGTCTCCGCCCGAAGAAAAAGAAAGGGAAAAATAGTTCCGATCTAATTTGATGCAATATTCCAAACCTTCCCGTCCCTGTCTTCTCCCCTCGGACGTCCTAATCCTCTTACAGTACTTAGAGGTGGAAATAGAATCACTGTAATGGAGCTGGGAAGGGGAAGTATGCAGTGAACATTCGGTGAGGTACTTCCCAGGAAATGTATTATGTTAGCGTGAGTAGGCTGTGTTACATTCACAAGAAAATGTGTAATAGTGTACTATGCAAAGCGCAGCATCTTAGACGGTGTTCATGTTTTTTACGTTTGCGGCAATTTGCATTTATGCTTTAAAGCGTCGTTTTTATGGCTGTACCACGTTTTTAAGCAAGTCTTGAGCACAAAGCTTCCACCTTAGTGGCTTATTTGGTTGCAAGTGAATGCTCCACCTGCTCACAGGCGAGTGAGCATGTTTGAAATCTTCTTAAGTCAAGTTTCTTGCTGAGGTACTTAACCCGGATTTCCTCGTCTATTAAGATGAGGATCGGGTATAATATTCATGCTACTAGTTCCTAAGTATTCTAGATTATCAAAATTATCGTGTGGAAGTTTCTGAGCTAGCTAGTGAAAAGCCTGACTTAAAGTATGTTGTCCGGGGTTCGATCACTGCCAGCGGCAGAGCAGGTTTTCTCAGGTCTGTCGTATGCAGACTGGACCATATTCATTCGGCATGCTATGCAAATGAGTCTCTGAAGGATAATGAAGGCCGGAGCTTAGTGCTGGTCATACCGGTCATACTACCGTCTAGTGCCATAGGCTCAAGTGTGCGATGTCTGTCATTAATCCAAAGACCTAAAATAACCTTAAGTAATCAGTAAATTCTTTAATGTTTAAAAAATCTCAAAGTAGTACGAGACAGGTTGAACTGTCCTACGCATACGAAATACCTCATTTTATATTTGATGCACAATACGAGTTTCTTAACTTACAAAATACGGGAGATAAAGGTCAGAAAATGTACCAGATATTTTACTAAATTAAAAAAGAATACAGCTTAAAAGTCTCCACATCATGAACAAATGCCATCGCATTATGGATAAAATATACAGAGAGATTAAAAATAATTGTAGAGTAGCCATCAAATAAGAATTATTTGAGTTGATCATTTCATTTATAATATAGATACAGAGAATAAATAAGTATCGGCGGATGTGCAGAACTATACAAAAACACAAAGCACTTTCAATGACTCAAGATTAAAACGTTATAAGATTATGGTGGTACCAAGCATTTTATATGTTTGCGAATGGCTCAGGCTGTAACACTTGGAACTCGCGTTTGTGAGGTTCTCGGTTTAAATCCCTTCGATCGAAAATTCGGAATTTGCGGTTTTTATTACTTTTTTTCTGGTCACTTAGAGGAAATGTTGAAATGAAACTTTGCTTTCTATGAATTTTTCGCTTTCCATTCATATAATTTTATCCCATTGGTTCCATTACAGGGCTAAAAATGGCAGGGCAAATGTGACTGTTGCGGTGTGACGGTAGCTTGCGCTTTTGAAAGTTTTATGCCATGGCTTTTGGTATGAATGACCTCTCTGTGGGGTTTGAATTCCTCAGAAGGGGACTCCGCCTGCATTGGGTTATTTTATCTGAAAACAAATTCAAAGACGCTGTCTACGTCCTTACCTCAGAGCCCCTGGATCTGAACGCCCGGTGACTCTCTCCTATCCCAATGGTTTCCTCATCGTGGGCGTAGACATAAACAACCAGGCCTTGAGCAAGTCGGATACACCGAAATATCCTACTCTGACCCTAACAATTCAGCCCAATCTAATCTAATTCAAACCAATCTAGGGCTAAGAAGCAGGTTATAGTAGTAAACAATCAATGAATAAAATGCACATTATCCTTATTAAGGTTTACCACAACATTAAATTTAAGAATTATACATAAAAATAAATTGAATTGTTTTATAATAAAGGATAAAAAACATAGAGATGGTTGGATAGATCATCTCGTTAAAATGGAACAAATTATATTTCCTACATTTATTTAAAAATGTATATCTACCACAAAATCAATATTAAATCAATATATTTTGCTAAAATTGTACACTACCAGTTTCATTATTTTCCTTGCTTCTGTACTTAGGAATTATTTTTATGACAAGACTAATACACCAAAACATACAGTAGGATAGAATAATAAGCAACAGTATGCTATAACGGGAGAGTGAATCTTCATATATGATACTATTTTGAGAACTTAAAGGAATAGTCAATAAACATTTGAACATTTAACAGTAAAACTGTCTAACTTGACGTATCCGCAAGAACGCCCGTCTTACGTATTATTTTATGCATTCTTCTTATTCAGAAGGGTGCAATTTCTCATTAACCGCTTACCAGGCAACTATGGTGGTATAGAGGAAACGAATTTCCTGCAGCTGCAGATAAGCCAGATTCGAATCTAGCTTGAGTCCAGCTTCCGGAGTGAGTATTTACGTTCTGATTTTGCTCAGTATCATGTATGTTTACCACTTTGGGTCCCCGAGTTCCTTTGCCTACTCATTTAATTTGTTTGTAATCCATTGATTTAATTATTCACTTATTTTATTAGACCTCTCAGCATGAATGGCTTGAAAATGGAAGTGGCTATGTGTTTTTAATTTCAAAACGTATCTGAATATCCTTATATGTATGTACGCCTTTTCTTTGGAAATTAGGCTAAACTCTTTTAGTCATGCATGATTTATGTTGTAGTAAAAATTATTATTACACCGTAAAATACGTAAATTACTCAAGTGCAATCTCTATATACAAAGGCGTTACATTCAAACATTCTCAGAGACTTTGGCATGACATTCTTGTAGAACGTTTTGCTTAGACAAGAACTGTATAGACACTTCTTACAGGTTTAATAAGTGTCCTTAGCTTTATTTTTCTTGCATAACTCAAATTGGTATGCCTTGCGTAAGTTACCTTACATGTTCCTTCATATCTATCATCAGCCAGGGGCTGATTTTACTGACGAAAGTTACTGCCTAACGGCGACTCCATCTGCCGAGAGAAATCCTGTAAAGTGGTAGGAACTCATTTTTGTTTCTTTCGTTATTATTTACTAGTAAATAGTAATTAAAATGTACTCACCATAATAATAGATGTTCGATTTGCCTGTCCTCCGTTATGAGACGTGTATGGATTCTTTTGAAATGTTTTTGAGGGACCCGCCGAAATTCAGTTTCACAAGTATTGTAAACTACCTCCCAAATCTTTTATCAGTACCTCCATGGGTCTTATTTTAGGTACAACAGTAATTTTTATGGATAAAATGCAGAAGCTAAGTGACTTTGTATGGACTGCTCCCAGATACGCCAACTTGCGTATCGTTAATCTCTTTAAAGACTTTCTCGGAGAAGTTTCAAATCTATAGCCTATTTCATGAAGATTCTTTTCCAGACACTCTTTCTGGTTTCACTTTTCTGTCAATGAAAATGCCGTGAGTTGGAACTTTGTTCTCCAATCTGAAAATTGCACTCTCCAATGGAAATGTTACTCTTGAAAATTTAGTGCGAAATTCTATCCTACAGTACGTATACTATTTAGTTTACATATAACATCCATAAATAAATACTCTTCGTTTTAGCGTATATCTTATTGTTGGCATACTCTACAATACACAAATACATTAATAGAGAGTCAAACACATACTTCGTGCAAAGCAACTAAGCAGTTTGCATGATAAATACGACTAAGCAAGCTCAATGGTTTATATCAGAGTAACTATAACTCCAGTCTTACCGGGATTCGTGCTTTCACTGAAGGGGACCCATTTTCCATTAGTGTACACAAACTCCGTTTGAGTAGTGGAATAAGGGCGCGGAAGGCAAAATTGTTTTTCTCATTTATCTCAGTCGGTAAATTTGCGTAAGTGTATAATTCTTCTGTTTTCCTCCTCTGGTTTTACTCATAATTAGATAGTTTATTGCTGGCTAAGCCGTAATTACCGCCACGGGTGGCCGAGGTCGTTAAGGCACGGACTCGTGAGCGGGAGGTCTGCGGTTCGAATCCCGCCAGGACCGTCCTCCCTGACTGGGTTTTTTTCCAGGTTTTCCTCAGTCTTCATAACTGGCAAATGCCGGGGAGGTACCTAAACTTAGGCCTGGAACGCTTCCTCCCTTAAAAAAAAATATCCTTTCCCAATTTATCATTTCATTTCATGTATTATCATCA
This sequence comes from Metallyticus violacea, assembly GCA_030762175.1. Classification (NCBI taxonomy): domain Eukaryota; kingdom Metazoa; phylum Arthropoda; class Insecta; order Mantodea; family Metallyticidae; genus Metallyticus; species Metallyticus violacea. The sequence continues at coordinate 144,996,815 of CM060846.1, read as the reverse complement.
GTGTCCACCGCGTTAAACACTATTAAAAAAAAATAAGCCGTAATTCCCATGGAGTATGCTGACATAAGATTGATGACCGTGATTCACGGTGGTGTCTTTTACCAAACGAGCAGGAAATCCGGTACCTTATAGTACATATTCTATCCGAAATAGCTGGTAACAGTGTGATGCTAGCCGTAATTTCAAAGTCGATTTTCATTCAGGGGGTATTAACTGTTAATGTTTCCTGACCATAAAGGCCAGTAGTAAATAGTATGTGTCTAAAAGTTTGAATATTTAAATTGAATACAATATTTCGAGAAAGAGTTTAAAGCCACGGTTGTATTATTCCAATATTACTATGATATATATCAAAGTCCTTTATTTAAATTTATCTCAAGTATTTACTTGATTTTCCGTTAAGTATCAAGGTAACCACATTCTTCTCTTCTTCTATAAATTCACTGTTTCCTTATGTTAACGCTATTTCTTTAGGCTATTTCGATGATTAATAAAACAAATTATCCGCCTGAATACAGAAAGGAAGGTCTGTGTTCGTTAAATGGTGTTTAACATATGAAAAGGAATGAATTATTATATTAAGGTATTTTTTGAGATATTAACATGAGAAAATTATCTTGCGTGCTTAGTTATGTTTGTTGCTTCATTTTTCTTCTCTGAAATGTTTTCTACTGGCATATAGCTGCTCTAATTATTTGAGAAGATGTACAAAAGTGCTGATCACAAATTTGGCCAATATCACATTTTATACTATTAAGAATTTAAATGTTTAATGCGTATATTAATAGAGCTATTCTATCACTATTCTATCTATCACAGTCACCGTTAGTCTTTTCTTAACGTGATAATGCTGAAGTGTCAAAGGAAAAAAATGTAATTTATTTCGTCTTTATTCTTCTAGTAATTAAGGATATCATTTACAAGAGCATACCCTTATTCAGTTTCACGGCCATCCCCTACGTTCTCGGAAAATGTGTATTTTTATTCACCTTGATTGTTTTTCTCGCGCTTGCCATTTTCTGAACTGCAACCTCCTGGCTGGACGCAACAGGCGAAAGCAAGGAGTTTAGAGTACTAAATCTGTGCTCGACAAAAGTTTTCTGGCTGTATCTAAATTCATATTTATTTGAAAGTTTTTCTGTCCTTTTCTAACATTTGTAGTGCATCATTTGCTGTTCAGAATTGCCATTTTGAGACATATTTTAGCTGAAAAGTTAGAATATTTTTGCTGTAAGTTTATTTACTTATTGTATGAAGCTAACGAATGCACTTGTCAAACCGCTTATTTGTTTCGCAGCTTGATTAATATGTATCTTAAGCAATTTTTAGAAAAATTTATACTTTTTGTACTAATCCATTTACAGGGTTATTAATTTGCATGGCTGCAGTAGCACAGCGTTTATCTGCTTTGTGACGGGTCGAGCATCAGTCAATGAAATGTTCCCTATAAGTCGGAGGCTATAAATGGACGATGAACCTAACCAAACAGTAAATGTTAAAGGTGTTCTTCTTCCATTCGGACACAAAAATCTCTAGAAACTGTTGTCATTATCTCAAACTGATTTTCTACTTATTTCATATTAAATATTACCCAAAATTCCTTTAATATGTCGAGATTGTTGCGATACAATTCGTCTTTGAAACTAACGTACAAATATGAGTGTTGTTCAATAAAGAGTGATCATAATTTTTTACAGGCTTTTACTTAGCTTTACTGTATTTTGTTAGCATAATGCGTAGTGTGCCCGTGGTTTTGGTTTCATTTTTGTTACTTCTGTTCCCTCCTGTGAGAAATATGCAAGTTGAGATATGTTCAGTTCCACCTATAAAAATGGAGGTGACACAGAAAGAAAAATACGATTCTCTTAAAGCCTGCTTTCGTCTCAACATTTTCAGCTGAGGCCTATATAAAACTACAAAGAGCCTATGAATACTTTGCTCTTCCCTATAGCACAGCTCGAGGATGGTTTAATATGTTAGATAGGAGAACCTATCAATTTCAAAGGAAGGTGTACCCAAAGCCTCAGTTTGTGCACTAACGGTTAAAAAAGTAATATCTCTGATTTTATTGGGAGACAGGACCGTCCAATAGCATTAAGAACAGTTTCAGAAATTCTGAAAATTTTCACTAAACACCATCCACACGTTGGTAACTAACTGAAAAGTTTCACATGAGACGAGTTCCAAGATTGCTTCCCGGACAAAAAGACGTTCAGGTTTGCAAGCAGTTGAAGATGATGTTACAGAAAGATGCCGAAGGAAATCACTGCTGATTAAAATTGGCTACAAATTATTGCTTCTACTGGGAAAGATATCGTTATTTCATTTTGCCATATTCAAAGAATGGTTTATCAGAACTTTGTACATGCACACACAACCGTAACTAGTCAACACTACACAAAATTGTCCTGAAAGCTCAACAAGGCCATATTACACGCAAAAGACCACATTTCTGTGCAACAAGCAGAATGCTGCACCACGATAATGCACGGCATTATGTACATTGTTGCTCAATATCTCTCAAACAGCAAGATGAATTGTGTTCCTCACCCTCCCTATAGTCCAGATTCAGCCACGAGTGAATTTCCTTTTCCTAATATTGAAGAAACACCTTCGTGGGAGGCACTCCCTATTATCAGAAGACGTGGTGAAGGCTGCAGAGGCGATTCTGGAAAGTCTGTTTTTAATATTTTCGGAGCAAGTTTTTGAAAATTGGCAGAAACACTGGAATAGGGGCTTTGCATCCAACAGTGATCTACTTTGAGAAAGACGATCAAAATAATGAGGATGATTAAAGGTATGTTGTCAATAACAGTTGTGATCTTTCTATATTGAACAGCCCTCGTAAATATCACAAGTGGCTAAATCCAAAGAACGCAAGGGCCACAAAATAGCATCAATTACTCTATCATCGAATATCTGTCTTGTTCTATTTAATGATTCTAGAGACTGTGATTGAAGAGTCCTGTTTGAACCAACCGTACAATCTCTTATCTTCTGTTAACACTAATGAAACTAAGCTAAGTGTTTGATACCGATCTACATTCATTGTCTTCTTAAAACAACTTGAACGCATTATTTTGCTTGCACTTATCACACACAGCACACTAATTTTCTGGTAAAAATGAAGATATCGCTCCAAGTTACTAGTTTTCCTAAACAACAATACAAACATTTTTGTGTATTCATGCCTAAATCCCCTCTAGTATCCAGAAACCAACTGCAAAATAATTCACACTTTGAAACGGATCACCTTCGCGAAAAACATGAAAACGTGTATACATGTTAGATACGTATGCAATCAATGTCAAAGGTAGTAGGGGAAAATCTTAAAGGAAATTCGGGCCAATGCAGTGTGTTTCTTTAACATACATGCCAGAGCAGTGGAGGGGCAGCGACTGTCTCTTAGAGGACTGCATTAAACCCCGTCTGTACCAATATTAGATTGAAAAATAACCGATAAGGAAATTACATTAGCAATTAAATGGTTAAAAAATGGGAAAGCACCCAAAATCACAGGAGTTTCCGCTCAATTCATATAGTTCTCTTTAGTAGCACCGGAAGTAACAGACGTCCAGCCAATCGCATTTAATAAATTATTTAATGGAGAGAGATGTCCAGAAGCTTAGTCAATGACAATGATACAGCTAATATTCAAAGGCAAGGGCAACCCAAGCTCGCTAGAGAGCTACAGGCGCATGTCATAATTATATGTGATAGGTAAAGAATTCTGCAAGATTCTGTGTGATCGACTAAGGGGATGGGTTTATGAATACAATAAAATATCTACTTATCAGACAGGTTTAGGGAAGGTAATAATATATTCGTTTCAAAGACGCTAATATACTTAAACTTAAAAATAAAATGACGTAAGTTATACAGCTTATTTTTTTATTATAAAATAGTATTTGACAGTGTTCAGAGATATGCACCGTGGGTAAAACTGTGTCAGAAAGGCCTCTCCAACAAAATGATAAAAGCTCTGATGCAGATACACAGTGATGTGAAATTCCGTGTTAAGATAAACCAAAACGATATATCCCAATATAGGTCAGCCAGTGGAGGAGTTCATCAGGAATGTGTTCTATCTCCGTTATTGTTTAATAGAGGATATCTTGGATGCCCTGCTAGGAGAGGCAATGAATACTCCTGAAGTGGACGGTACATGCATTCCTGTATTTTTTCATGCTGACGATATAATTATTTTATCTCTAAAAAGAGATGGTTTGCAAAAAGGCATTCTCATCCTAGAAGAATTACTGCCTGAAAGAGGTATGACAGTAAATGTTAACAAAACAACACAATTACTTTTAAAATGGCTATGTGTACGGCAGAGATGAAAAATGGTACTACAATGGACAAGAAATACAAAATGTAAAAAATTGTTTGGGAGTAAACTTTTATATAAGCGGGAAATGGAATAAGAGCTTATTTGTTATTAATTATAATGCATATGGTCAACTAAATGAACTACTACGTGTTTTGATTCAAGGCCCAGATATACCAGTAAATTCACTATAGTGGAAGCATAGTGCTATGGTTAAGTCTTTTCTTCTATATGGAAGTGAAATTTGGGGATGGGGGAGCTCAGAACATGTAAATAAAATTCAAGTGGATTTTCGGTATGGCTTCTCAGGTTCTCCAAAGTAACGTCAAACTGTGGGGTCATGCAGGAGGTGGGCTGTTTTGAAGATACGGTTAACAGCAAAATAAGGACGTGAAATACTGACTTAGAATAATGCAGGGAGACCAGTTCATACTTCATGCTAAATGCTATAGACAACAGATACAAAATATAATACCAATATTATGGGCTGTAGAGGTGGAAAGAGGACTCAGAGGAATCGGCATGGGTTCAATATGGCGGCAAGGCATGAAGCAGGAAATAATGCTGCCTTTATTAATTTAATATCTAAAGGCTGCAGAGCTATATTTATAAAGGCATTGTATTTGATAAGGTAATTATTATGTATAGGTATAAGAAAATCATTTAGAGATCGGTATAATAGAAATAGAAATAATTTCTAACTTGTAACTTACAAAAGGGTTTTGTATACATTTTGTGTAAAATATGTGAGAAAGACGAATATGTATACCTGACTCCACTCACTGACCGCTCCTTAGACAAGGCTGAAGAAAGGGTAAACTATCTTTTGTTAGGTCACGAACCTTCTACCCAGGAAATACTTAGGAGTTGACAATAAGAGAAACATGTGGCCGTAACGGGACAGTATTTAACAAAGTCAGACTTAGCAATATTTTAAGAGAAAATGAAAATGTCAGAACGGAGACGAAAATGTTTTATTACAGGAAAGCCGAAAACACGAGCGTTATCTCCGGGAACATTTAGGAATCTACTAACTAAGGAAGGCAAAAGATTTTCAATAGAAATCAGAATGTAAGGAAAGGGCCGAAATTTATGACAGCTTGTTCTGGGAAAATTCAAGTTCGTGGGAAGACGTTAGATCAGGGGGGAAAGAATAATTCTAGCCAATGGTCTTCGGATAAAAGTTAACGAATCAGGAGAACTTAGATATAAATAAATTATTTTAGGATAACCAATGCTGAAAGTACAACACGAAAATAGATAAAATACGAGGGAATTTAATTTAGCGAAAGGCGTGGCGATGTAGTAGAAAAACTAGAGTACAGAAGTCAGAGAGGAATTCACGCATTCGGTAGAGACACATGCAGAGGCGCATTTCACACTCTTAGAAGTCGGACATTCACAGATTTACACTCACACATTCACATTCAGACATTCAGTAGATATACATTCACAGATTTACACTCACACATTCATAGATTCAGAGGGACATTCAGACATCCAGATATTCACTCAGGAAGCCAGTCTAAGTGAGTAGCGAAGTCAGCGGCGAACAGTCAGGAAGTACTTTACATGTGAATAAAATATTTTAAACAAGTCAACCTTGTGTATCTTTTGCGCAACACATTTCTCGTTCCCGTGGATCTGTACTGATCCCGAAACACTCCAGTGGACCCTGAGATAAAATTCAACAGAATTGGAGCAAACGACGTCATCAGTGAGCAGCCCGGCCGAGACATCGAAAACACGATCAACTCAGCGATCAACTACGCCCCCGCACCCACCAATTCCTGCTCCAGGCAACGAAAATAATAAAAATGTATGCAAGATGGTTAAAACAGGCAGAATGTAACACAAAAGGCTCCTTGAGCCTATCAAATGGAATTAAACTAACCTTGGGTAAAGAGGTATATATAGTAATTTTAGGGAGAAAGCCGAGAATCTGCTTTAGACTGGGAGCTTAGAAAGCTTAAATATATTGGATAGTATCGGTAGGAGAATCTGCCCATTTTGTGGAGAGGAGGAGGAATGGGTAGATATTTTGACCGAGTGTACCTAATGGAAATAAAACGCTGTCCCAGAAAACTTTTTAAAGCAATTAGGTCGATTGACTTTTCCGGATCTGTTTGCAAACGACACTAATTGGTCAAATATGGGAATTTTCCTATCCAAAGTGAGCGAACATAGAAGTAATTTATTTGCTGGTTAGAATAGAATGATTAGCATAATTATAAATAATATGTAATATATTTTCATCCATATCTCTGTAAATACGTTCTTCATATTTTTAAAAATATTTATTTCTTGTTATTAATATTTTCGTATGTTATTATTTGTTTCTTCTTCAAATTTTGTATCATATTTAAAGTCATGTACGGTCTACGACTCATGAATAAAGTATATTTGTAATGGGTATATACGATTTCTTAACGATAAAGATAGACGTACAACTGCATGCCCGTTATATGCGACTGCCATATCTTTTAATGACCCTATACATCAGTATTTAGAATATTTTGCATACAAATGTAGGCAAAGCATTTACACTTCCTTGTACTGTTGTGAAAGATTGCTAACATCTCACCTCTGTGCATTTAACAAAGTGACGGGTTCTTTTTGGTAAGAAGTACAAATTCGCTTTAATATTTTTGCGTAAGGCCCACCTCTTTTTGTAAACAATGGGTGTATGTAAAACACCAACTTTTATTTCTGCACTTTGTCTAAACTCTTAAGGAAAATATGCTTGTTGCTCTGTTTTATCGAGCGCTCTTTAATATTCAGGTTATCAGCGTAACATTAAATTCATGGCGTGAAATGGCCGATAAATTTTGCTCAGAGGCCTCTTCTTTCGACTATAAAGTTCTAAAGACATGCCTTAAATCTACGATATGGGACCCACGGATTTACTTCCCTTCCCTTCCTTTACTTAAGAATTTTACGCCCGAAAAAATCCGTCGACCCTTGACCGGAACTGAACCCGCGATTTTGCCTCTATGAGGCACGCATGGTTGCTGCTAGACCACTATAACCGACGAAAATATGCTTGTACTTATAGCCTTATAAGCATGATTAATGATAAAGCTCCGTTAGAGGAATTTTCTATTATGAGTAAATCGGAGATAATGTGAACCTTGTGTGCAGAATGAATTCTCACAACAAAATATATAGTTTTTATAACTCTTTGTATCTCTTTGGAACCTTTCTTATAAGTTGTCCCAGGTGCTTTAGTGGTAACCATACTTGCCTCGTAGACCAAAGCTCGAACGTTCATAACCGGCCAAGGCCGGTGGACTTTTAGGGCATAATGTTCTCAGTATGGCTTTTTTCTAAAAGGAAGTAAAACTATGGGTCCCGTGTCATAGATTTATGTCATATAAAAGAACCTCAAGCCTGAAAGAAGGGATTCCTGATCAAAATTTATCGACTGTTTCACGCCCTTAAAGAAAGGTGACGCCGATGACTAGAGGTGTTAAAAAGCGTTCCTAAATAAACCAAACATATATGAATAAAAACGTATTTCTGGACCGAATGTTTTAGATTAATCACAATAATCTTGGAGGATTCATCAGCTATACCAAAACTGCTAACAAGGATTATAGATGACTATAAAAGCAACGAGAAGAGCACAAAATTATATATTTTCATTAAAATTTAATTTATATTATTTCTGCACGGAAAATAACTATCTTTATGTTTATTTTTAAAATACAGATGAATTGTTATATCCTAAGTCCACTTTTGGAAAGGAAAAAAAAAACGGACAATACATATATAAGTGCTACAATCTGAGTACAAAACGAACGGAAGTCACGGGTTCCTACCAAAAAACAAAGTTCGAGTTGAGCGTGAAAACACCTGATATTCATGATTTCAGAAGCGGCCCCCAGCAGATTATCTGTTGAGCGATCAATAGTAGGAGATATTTCACAGACAAACAAGGTACCCATGGATATAACGTATTTTCTGCAATACATTCAGAATAGGAGTTGTGGAAGCTGCGTAATTTATCAACGGATTTCAAAACACAGCTTCCTGAATTGTGATTATAACAAGGAACTACAATTTACAAACGAAAATGCTTACAAGGAGGAGAAGATACTGTTTATAACAAAGAAATTGGAGGACCTTAATAAGTAACTACAATATATTTATGATAATAATTGCATCATCTTTTTGGAGTGAAATACATTGCTGGCTATTGAAATTGCAACCCATTGTGCGTATTCATAATAGCCATGCAGAAATGATGAGTGGTTACTCTTTCAGTTGTTGACTGGGCCACTGGGATTCTTCGCTTCTGTATGTTTGCCCTTCAGCGATTGACTGATCTTATACTCGTTTCGCTGTGAAATTGTATAACACGAGCACCAATTTCTTGGAATGACATCACGCAAGTTCGGTATGCCACAATTCTCCCTCGATCAAATTCAGACACCACTGACCACCATAAGTGGTTGAGCTCGTGAGGTCGTTAAGGCGCGGATTCTTGAGCGGGAGATCTGGAGTTCGATTCCCATCAAGACCAAAAATAACATCTTGAAAATTTCCTACACTGTGAACTGCACACATAAATAATAAGGCTATGTATTTATTTTATATTAAAGATTAAATTATATATGCAACAGTTACTAAGATTATAACAATAAACAAAGAATTATCGTAAGTATATATATATACTATTAATAGAGTAATAAATACTTCTAAAAAGCATAAAAACTCATAAAAAACACTAAGAGTGCAATATAAAAAGATTCACATAAAATTTCACACTAAATACCGTAAAATTGAACACTAAAATCACACTATATTTCGAGCTTGGCTCTTGGTCAAGTGATGAAAATGAACTGAGCTCTGGCAGGCAGCGTCTGTCGTTGTGAGGCATAGAGATGTGACGTGGCAGCAAAACTGCCAACTCTAGCTGAACAAAGTAGTTTGGCAAACCTGGCAGTATTACAGGGAGATGTTGAGGCCTGGAGGAATACGGGCTTTATGGAAAACTATTGCTGCCATCTCTACGTCTCTAAGTAAGGTGTGTTTAGATGGAGGAGCGGCATCTATGAGAATAAGAGAGAAACAGTTGTCGAACGTGGCCTGGTGAAAATTGACATGTTGTGATACCGGTAATGGGGAACAAGTTTTAACTGAATGCCTGTGATTGTTCATTCTAATAGATACCTTAGTGGACGTTAGTCCAATGTAAAAAGCGGGACAGAATTGGCATTTAAGTAAATACACTACATTTGTGGAGGTACAGTTGAGAAAAGAGTGAATTTTAAATTCTGATTTCAGATTTGGACTAACATAAGATGAGCATGGGGATATCAAGGCACAGGTTTTACATTTAGGGCGGTTGCACGGATATGAGCCAAGTGTCGAGAAGGAGGGCTGAGGATAATCAATATTTTTGCGAAAAATGCTTCTGAGGTTGCCAGCTGACCGGAAACATAGCCTTGGTAATGTTTGAAAAAATGATGCAGTTAGTTGGTTTTGCGTGAGGATATTGAAGCTGTCTTTTAGGACAGGTTTGAGTCTTTCAATGCCTGGAAAGTATGTCACTGTGAAATTCAATGGATCAATATCTGCTGTTTTACGAGTCTTAGGAGTATGCTTCTGATGAGAGGCCTGGACTTTTGATTTTACTAGGGAAGGGGGGAAGGGGGGTTGACTAATTTGTCAGTTAATTGGGTGATGTATCTATCAAGAGCTGAGTCATTATTGCAGATTCGGTGTCCTCGTAGTGACAAAGTAAAGGGTATGGCCTTTTTTATATGTGATGGGTGGCAACTTTCGAAATGTAAGTACTGCTGTAGGTTGGTAGGTTTAACATGAATTGATGTCAGAAATTGCTTATTGATTAACTGAATTTCCACATCCAGGAAGACAGCTTGAGTACGGGAAACTGTGGATGTGAACTTAACTGGATAGTTGGTGTTCAACCTATTGAAGAAACTATCAAATGCCGTAATACCATGGGTCCAAATGATGAAAATATCGTCAATAAATCTGCGCCACACCAACGGTGCTAAGGGTTCTGAATGTAGGAATTCTTCTTCAAGTTTGGCCATAAATAGGTTGGCGTAAGATGGAGCCATTCTGGTCCCCATGGCTGTCCCCTTGACTTGAAGAAAATATTGACCTTCAAATACAAACACATTATGAGTGAGGACAAAAAATGCTAATTGGCAAATAAAATCATTGGAAGGAGTCTGAGCTAAGCTTGATTTATCTAAAAAGTAGGCTAAAGCTTCTAAACCCTTATTGTGGGGGATATTGGTGTAAAGCGAAGACACATCTAGAGTAACTAATAATACGTCATCATAAATATTTAAATCCACAGACTTCAGAATTTCTAGAAAATGAAAAGAGTCTTTAATATAGGAGGGTCTGGAAGAGGCTATGGGTTTGATATAAAATCAACAAGGGCTGAAATTCTTTCAGTGGGGCTGCCATAACTGGCTACTATAGGTCGTCCTGGGCAGCCTGTTTTGTGTATTTTAGGTAAAAAATATAGAGAAGGTGTGCGGGGAGAAACTGGTGTTAACAGTGTAATGTCAGTTTTGTTAAAGCCTTCTAATGGAGCTCTAGCAGATACGAAATGTGTTATTTCTGTGTTGAAGTCAGGAGTAACATCTTGCAATAGGCTCAAATAATAATCTTCGTCATGCAACTGTCGAAAGGCTTCTTGGGTGTATAATGCCCGGTCCATGACAACGACTGAGGAGCCCTTGTCGGCCGGCAAAATGGTGATATTGGGATTCAAGGATAACTTACGTAACAAAACTCTCTGAATAGGGGGAAGGTTGTCTCTGGATTGAAAAAGCTTCAGAAATCTAGGGTGACTGATGTCATCTAGAAATTTATCAATGAAACGTTCCACAGGGTGAGAGGAAGCCAAAGCTGGGGGTTCATTAGTCGAAGGGGGACGAAAAGGTAGTAATCCCGGGTTGACAGACGAGGCAGAACCTGCTGGGTGCGTGTGCCAATGGTACTTCCATCGTAAATGTCGGCAAAATTTAACTGCATCAATAATGAGGCGGGACCGATCAAATTTAGGAACCGGTACAAAAGAAAAACCCTTCTCTAGTAGAGATCGTTCAGAGTCAGATAAGGGATAAGAAGACAAATTGACTACTTGAAGGGCCTGTGCCTTGATATCCCCATGCTCATCTTATGTTAGTCCAAATCTGAAATCAGAATTTAAAATTCACTCTTTTCTCAACTGTACCTCCACAAATGTGGTGTATTTACTTAAATGCCAATTCTGTCCCGCTTTTTACATTGGACTAACGTCCACTAAGGTATCTATTAGAATGAACAATCACAGGCATTCAGTTAAAACTTGTTCCCCATTACCGGTATCACAACATGTCAATTTTCACCAGGCCACGTTCGACAACTGTTTCTCTCTTATTCTCATAGATGCCGCTCCTCCATCTAAACACACCTTACTTAGAGACGTAGAGATGGCAGCAATAGTTTTCCATAAAGCCCGTATTCCTCCAGGCCTCAACATCTCCCTGTAATACTGCCAGGTTTGCCAAACTACTTTGTTCAGCTAGAGTTGGCAGTTTTGCTGCCACGTCACATCTCTATGCCTCACAACGACAGACGCTGCCTGCCAGAGCTCAGTTCATTTTCATCACGTGACCAAGAGCCAAGCTCGAAATATAGTGTGATTTTAGTGTTCAATTTTACGGTTTTTAGTGTGAAATTTTATGTGAACCTTTTTATATTGCACTCTGAGTGTTTTATATATATATATATATATATATATATATATATATATACATATATATATATATATTGCTCTAGTCCCCATGACTGAGGCTTTTCCAGGTTTCCTCAGTCCACATAAATGGCAAATGCTTGGAACGCTTCCTTCCTTAAAAAATTATCCTTTCCCAGGTTATTTCATTTCATGTATCATCAGTGGCCACCGCCTGTGATCCCTTATTAGTTAAAACGAGTGTTAAACATTATGCAAGCATTATATAAAATACCTACTAATATTGCTCCGTATTTTTGAAAACCATACTCGTTCCTTCTGAGAAAATGTGGGGTCGATTTAACGCGTCTCTTACGGGAGTTGCAGTATTAATAGCCAAGCAGTGTGTTAACTTGGCTGATCATGGGCCTGTCAGAAACACAGGAATAGTGTTAACGACTTGCAAGGAAACACAGCATAAACTAATTATAGTATAATATTTATATTCTTCATAAAATATTGAAGATTATTAATTGAAAAACCTGCTACAAACATAGAGAACTATGTACTAACCTTTAAGTGGCCGCTGTTAAGTTGATTTTATGTTAAATTAATTTTTTGTTTAAATTACTGTAATCTTTGATTGCAACAATTTGCTTGCAACAAAGACATTTGTACAAATCTATAATCAATCATGAATAGGTTGCTTTAATATAAAAAAATTCATATTAAACATATTTACAGATTGTAAAAACTGCAACGAGTGGCCGAGGTCATTAAGGCGCGGACTCGTGAGTGGGAAGATCTGGGGTTCCAACCTCACTAGAACCGTCCTCCCTGAATGATAGTTTTCCAGGTTTTCCGCAATCCTCATAAATGGTACATGCCGGGGAGGTACCTTAAAATTAAGCCTGGAACGTTTCCTTCCTTAAAAAAAAAAAAACCCTTTCCTAATGTATTATTTCATCTCATGTGTCACCAGTGTCCACCGCCTGTGGTGCCTCAGTAGTAAAAAGGGACGTTAAGCACTATTTAAAACATACAAATTGTATAAACAACCAAAGTACCAGTCAGATAAATCATTTATTCACTTAAAATAATGTAATTTAATTCCATATATTAACAATTTACTTATTATTTCTTGTTTACTTAGTTCAAATTCCAATCTATTCCATTTAATTTTCTAACAGTTATTGCGTTTAGTTTACAGTTCCTAAAATTAATGAAATGCGTTTTAGGGTTTACATGCAATAAGTCATTAAAATACTTTGAACCATCCTTTTAAGTAGTGTACATTACTAGCTTATTAATCAATTGAAAACATATCGTAATTTAAGATTCTTTTAAAACAATGAAATATAGTGACAGGTTGCTTTTTTTAAAGGTAAGTAAACAAACTCAATCACTCTGATTCATCATATCTTAAGCCTGGAACGTTTCCTTCCTTAAAAAATCTTTTCCTAATATATTACTTCGTTTCATGTATGATCAGAGTCCACCGCCTGTGGTGCCTCAATAGTAAAAACGGGCGTTAAACACTGCTCAAAAAAATAAAACTGTGATTCATCGATCGGTTTTTTAAAAAAGTCATCTCACATGCACACACCTATGTTCTGCACTTGACACTTTATCCTGATTAGTTTTAGCAAAAACTACATTAAATATAGTTTGCCACCTTATTGGGTTTATTATTTTTTTTAAATAAGGAAGATCACATTTCTTAATAGCCATTCACCATTCCTTTTTAAAGAAGTTATGTACACTCTCAAAGAGTCCATCCTGATAGAATTGTAGTAACTATGCTCAGCCACGGAGACCCAAGATCGCGTGTTCAATCCCGGTCAATTTTTTCTGGCGTTAAAATCTTAAGTATGGCTTCCTCCGGTTGGGAAGTAAAACCGTGAGTACCGTGTCGAGATTTACGGCACGTTAAGGAAGCCGGAAGTAAGAAGCAATTGAGCAACATTTAAGGTAGTTTTCACTCTCTGAATTGAATGGTGATTACTTGAGATGTTAACGAGGGTCCGTGGATAAGTCAAAAACAATAAATAAATAGAAAACTCTCAAAGTTGCCACAAATAATTCTCCAGGAATGAGTTTTCTTGTTCAAACTGACTTGCCTTTTGATGCGGGAGCACTATTTAACACATGACGATATGACCTCGTTCAAATGGGCAATGCTTTGGCCAAACTTTCTTTCTTTTGCACACTTTTCCTTAATCTCCTAAAGCCAATCGTGTAAAAATTATACTTTCTCTTACTGACTTCTGGCAAAAGCAGTGATTTCAAGTAATGGAATAATACTTAAAAATAATAAACTAATAAATAGCCTCTTTATTACCATTACGTTTCAGTAGGAGTTAAGGATTTTCAGATCACTATTTCACTTATATGGTGTCATAACAAAATCGTCCAATGAAATGAAACAAAGTTTTTAATATTGAGCAATCACAGTCCGATATCATAGAGAAATCATCGAAAAGTGTTATCAAATCCATTTTTTCACGCGACATGTATTTGTCTTCTGGTTAGTGTAGCCAACTCTACCCCCCCCCCCTATAATTCCTGAGCACGCATCACTGACCACTTTTTCTAGCAGGTAGTGGAGAGCTATTCATGGACAATTGACAATCATAACGTAAAATGCAGTGTTCTTCAAAGCGTTTTGATTATGCATCAAATGTGTAAAGTGATCTTATCAGTAGAAATTCCAAACCACAAAATACAAAGAAAAATAAAGAAACCCTGTGGAAATATTTTAACTTATTTTGTAGTAAAAGGGGACACAAACTCCCACCAAACACCTCAAATAAAGATTTTGCGACAATGTTGAAATATTGGGCGATCAATATGAGAAATAGGAATGGAGAGACTACAAAGAATACTTAGTGAATACTATGCGGGACGTCACAGCGAAAGTGTTTCAGGAAAACAACTATACTCAATACAATAAAAAATGTAACCCATTTTTCGATGTGAAATTTCCAAGTGCCCGAGATACAAGAAATGAAAAGTGGAAAGAACTACAGAAAGTACCAGAGAAAAGAAAAGTTAGTTCCGTTGCATTGGAAGCTAGCGAATATAATGCACATATTGATACACGTGATGAAAATACAACCATAGTCCTACAAATGCTTTTTTTTTTTTTTTTTTTTCCATATTGCTTCGTTGGACCTGGTATTGCGTGGGGGAGAAGGGCTGAAGTGTCTGACTCACTACTTCCAAGAAGAAATAAAATATAATGGCACTCAACTGGGAAGAATAGCACATTATCCCATATTTTCAAACTTGCCAGGGTGACGATGACAAGTTAGCGGATACTAAATGGTTTACTCTAAATTCAGAAAACCCAGACAAATGCCCCGTTAAAATATATATATATATATATATATATATATATATATATATATATATTGATGGTGAGAAAACGCAACATAAATGTGAAAACAGGTCTTCTCTTTCTCACATCCAATCAATCTTACCAGAAGAGCGGGTTATTGTACAAGAACTGTCCATTGGAATAAACGAATTCACTAAATGGACTAAAATGTCAGCAGAGAAAGCTGGACTGGACACAAAATGGAGGAAAATAACAAATCACTCCAATCGATTGACTCGTATCACACATGGCACAAGCTGAAATCCAGAAACAAGAAATAATGAAATTAATGGGACACTCAAATGCTTCTGCTCTTAAACCATACATCCAGATTAATCAAGATCATCATTCGGCAACACTAAACAAAGACGGAATTATGTTTCCACATCCTCATGCGCAAATTCCCAATTCTTCTTTATATCCAATGAAACTGTAGTTCCTTCATTCAAATTTGATAGCTGTGTTTCCAGTAATTGTACACTTAACTAATTTAATGTTAATTAATCAATTTTATTGTTTTTGTGTTTTCAGCAAAATAGCCTAAAACGTTTTTGTAAATTATGTACCATTACCTGCCTAAGCAACCATGAATGCAATAAATACTTTGTTCATAATAATAAATTGCTATCTCTGTTTTGTTTTCCTCAGTGGTACTAAGAAACAGAACGGTAGCGATTGTAATAGTACACTTTTGTCTATTTCAGTCTCGTGGTTTCCGAAATGATAGATATTCATAATTATAACATTTATACAAGTGTTGATATTATATGCGCGAATTTCAAGTATATATTATTTTTATTCTTATTCTGTTCATGAAATAGTATTAAACACATATGTTTCTCTTCTCTATTGGCATTACTGGCTTTCGGCATTCTTCCGTGGCAAGATGGCTTGAAAACTTAAATGCAAATACACAATTATTACTACTTTGTAAGCCAAGTTTAGGGGATCTATATTAAAATTCTTATTTTATCCTGAAATAGTCCTAATAAATATCGCTCGAGGGTCTGAGCTTCCCAGATAAATTGACTCCCTACGTTCATGAATTTATCGGTAATCTCAGAGTGTCTTGTGATATTATGATAAAATATCGTGCAGCGTGAAATGTGATATAACGTCACTTGGCTGTATTGCCAAAAAAAGTATATATGTAAGCAGTTTTCCAATTTGACCTCCTCTACTTCCCTTTAAATTCTGAAGCGGTATTAATGGTGCGGGGGCCTAGTTTTGATTATGATAGCCCCACATTAGAATGCCGATTTGAGGCGGTATTATTGTATGCGGGGGGGTAGGTTTGGATATCAAATGCCTCTCTCTGGTAGTCGATTTGAAGCAGGGATGTACGGCGGATGAGGTCGGCCGTTGCGTAGTCTTTTCACCGCTGATGTCCATTACTGCTCCCTCTGTTGGGGGCTTCAATTGGGGATGTTAAGGATCTCAGGGTTCGCTGTACTGGAGGTTTTTGGGACTCGGAGTCACTGGGTCGAGAAGGTTTTGACAACAGACCGTATAATATAGTATATAATATATCAAAATATATTATTTTTATTTTGTTTATATTTATTATGAGTGTTTATTTTTAGAAGTAAACATTTATTAGTTATATTGCTGAGCTTAGAATTTATTGTATTGGAACAGGATGAACAGTATACCCTCCGCTCTCAGGAAGTATTACACATGCAGGAGGACAACACAAGAGCCTTTCTAACTCATAATTTATTAAGAACACAATGCATCCATTTGACAAGTCTGTCCGCGGAGACTCGGATTCCAGCTTTCTGAATATCAAACCTTGAACCTACTTTACGTCATACTGACAGACTCACTGACTCTTACTCACTGACTGATTTATGCCTGACATGCACCTACTCTTCTACCGGCATATTTGCCTCCTGAAACCCAAGATCGCGCGTTCGAACCCGGCCAGAACCGATGGATTTTTTCGGGGCGTAAAAATCCTAAGTATGGCTTCCTTCAGAAGGGAAGTAAAGCCGTGGGTCCCGTGTCGTACACTTACGGCACGAAAAGGAACCTCAAGCCTAAAAGTTACCGATCTTACTCTTTTACTCTTTTACTTGTGCTCCTCGTCTGACTGACTTATTCACCCCCGACTTATTCACATCCAACTCACTTTACTGATCTCTGGCCGTGGCTTTTGAACCAATAAGCCACACTCTTATAGAAAAATATTTCTCTATTATCTTGAATTAAACTTTACTTCTAGCGTCCTGATTGGCGAGTATTCAATATAGATTTCTATGTCTATACGCTCTGATTCGTACACTTGCGGACGATGCCTATTGGTTACCTATTTTGCTCCACACCTACACTTTTAGTTTTTATTGTCTCTTTCTGGCCTCTCCCAAGAAGCTTCCCTATCATAAATTCTGACTGTCACCTTTATGCATACCGCCTGTGGTGCCTCAGTAGTAAAAATTGGCGTTAAACACTACTTAAAAAAAAAAATAAAAAAAACCTTTATGCTACTCCATTAGTTCCATTATATCTGTGTGCTATTATTTAGACAAATGATGTTTCAACCTCTGGTACCTATCTTCACTTCTGGGAAATTTTGGGCGATCTGTATTATTGTCTTGAACTATTTTGTAACTTCCATTTCTAAGAATCTCGTAAATCTGCACCTCTCTGGTTGGTTCCTATTTTGTTGATAAGCTGTCATGGCATATATGCACTGTGTGTAAAGCTACAAGTGTACTTAATATGAACCTGAATTAGTTTGAAGAAGTGCAAAATTCTTTCGTGTTTTCATTGCTTTGCATGCATTATGACGAAATTTATTATTATGTCCCTGGGTATCTTTGGAGACGTGTGTGTGTGTGTTTAGTACGTTTCAAATGGGAAACTCTGATTGAATTTGACGGTATTCGTGAAACAAAACCAAGAATATGTCTAGACTTCATTTCCTTTTTATAAGTTCTGCTGAATTTTGGATTACGGTTGCATGATTAGAGTGAAAGTAAGACGGAAAGGGATGCTTTTGTTTTTGCATACCCTTTAATGGACACTGGTACAGCCTAATAATGCAGTAGTAAAGCTTCAATGGGATGAAAATGCCTCCAATTGACAGAGAAGAGGCAATTAGCTCTCCACGCGGCAAGCAAGCTGTCAGCACATCCTAGCACAGACTGCAAATCCGTATACTGTGTGTCCCAGAATTCAACCACACAAATTGCAAGTATTGTGGGAGCGGGGTCCTAGATAAACATTGGAGTTAAACATTTATGTTCTATGGTGTCTAAATTCCATGTAATAGCTAAAATCGTCTAATGGTCAGCACACCACTGCTTAAACCTCCACAGGACAGACAGAGGCCTGAGTTGCTGAAGTACTGTACCTGAATAGCGCTGTTGCTAAAGGAATACAATGTTCTTTCCCATAAGATGATGCAGATGAAGACTCAAACCTCCTCAATTTCTTCTTTTTTTTAGTTGCTATTTTATTTGTTTAGTTGTTCAGAACCACTCGTTCACTCTAACAAATTGCACAAAATAAATTACAAAGTGTTTAAGGTGAGGCTGTGAATAACAAAGTAACTGAAATGTGTTTATCACCTTGACCTGTGATGTGCATGTAGAATTGTAGGTGCAGGTACATTTCAGAATTTACAAGATGTTTCCTCCAATAGCCAATGATGGTAGATACAGTAAGTACTTAAAAGGAAAAATAAATGGCTTTCTCCAGAGAAATTTACCTGAATGAAACCAAAGACCTATGGAAAATTAGGAAAACTGCATTCCTGTTTTTCACGCAACGTAAAACCCAAATTAAAGAAAATTGGAGGATTACTGAAAAAATGTATTATGATGTGCAAAAAATAAAACAGACATCATCAGAGATATTATTCGATGTGACGGCCTGCCACTTCCCTTCAAAGAGTGAACCTGTGAAGAAATGATCCTCGCACTCTCTCCAAAAGATATGGAGTGTTACGAGCCTCATTACAGGCAGACAAGATCAGTGCTAGTAACTGCTCATTACTGTCATCTGATGTTGCATACACGAGGCTCTTAGGATGTTCCCATAAAATTCTAGGGGATTGAGTCCCGGAGAACGCGGTGGCCAATTTAAAGGACCATCTCTTCCAATTTACTGCACAGGAAACACACCATTGAGTTAATTTCCGATTTCCGCTCTGAAATGGGGAGGAGCTCCATCGTGTTGCAACCACATCTGACGTCGGATGTTCTGAGGGGTGTCTTCCAAAAAACACAAGCAAGATATAGGCAAGGAACAGAAGATACACATGTCCATTTAACCTTTGAGGAAGTATATAGGGCAAATTATTTGATTAGACACGATGCCCGCCCACACTTGATGATGAATCTTTGCGATAATCAGCCTCGACCACTGCATGTGGCTGCTCATACTTCCATACATGACCGTTCCTATGGTTCAGAATTAGTCCACCTCGCTTCGTTGGTGAAGGGAACCTGCGAGAAGTCAGGCTGTTCATTCTGCCACTCCAAGGCCCACTTTCAGACTCTGGTGTGAGACCAAAGTTCGCTGGCCCCAATGCTTGCACCCTAAGCAATGATAAAAATAGGGTTATTCTTCGTGTAGAAAACCAATCCACGCTGGATTTGTTCGTATTCATGGCTCTGACAATTGCTTAGGTGCTGGTGTAAGGTTCCGCCCAAATCCTGGTAAGCATCTGTTCAAAGATTGGAGTACGAAGCCCTTAGTTTGCACCGGCATCAGGTCTGTGCACCATTAAAGATCCAGCTTCCCGCAAACACAGATGGATATCTTTGAAGGTCGAGCGGTAAGAATGATGTCTGCCTGGAAATCTATCTCTACAGCTGTACAGTTACAAATGCATGACCTCTTGCTTCACCATAAATCAAACGCATATCAGCAAGCTCGGCAAATGAAAATGCGTTAGTGATGTTTTGGAGCAACTGTAAACAGTTTGATGCATTTGATTACAGAGCAGAATATGACCCATTAGCCACTCAGATGTGTATGTTAAATACTTCGCGCATGCACAATTATCTTCATTGCACTTCTGAGCTGTTATGCGTGGCGTGCATACACTCGCAGATCATGAACAATTTGACCGAAGTAGCAAAGCTAATGATGAAAATATAAGGGAAGTTGTACTGCGTATTAACATTGCACTTTTTTGACTCTTGGGCAAAATGTGAACATTCTGAATGAAAATCTAATAAACATACTTATGTTATATTAACGTAAGACCTTGGATGTCCGAGCGTCATAACTTCAAAAGCTTACAAAAGGGATTATAAGTTCCCTACCTCAAAACGCTTATCTAGGACCCCTCCAAGATAATTAAAATGTTGATTAGAATTCTGGGCTACCTTGTATATGAGGTAACAACTTTGTGCTAAATGAAGTTTTTGAAGTTGTTTATATAATTTTTGATTTCATCTAATCCCTTGAATTTTGTACACCTTCTAAGTATATATAATTGCTAAAATTATTGCACAAGGAAATAATAAAAATCCCTACTTGTGTAAATGTGTGGATTGAACATTAATTTTTAAGTAAAGCAAACATTATATCCAATTGCTACAATACAAATAATGGTAGAGAATTAGGTTTACATATTTAAAGATATCAAAGGATGGTAAGGTTGAAGAATATTTGTATCAGAAAATATAAATTCTATTAAAGTGCGCTTTAGTAATTTGTAAATGTGCCACTAAAAATTACATAAAAGTGTATGAAAACACAATGAAATGCTATCAATTTATAAATGTGTAAATTAGAAAAAATAATTTATCATTAAATAATTCTGTAGGCTTTCAGCAGCCGATGTGGCAGAATTTCAAATACTTTATTTTTATTTGCTTAGACTGCACATTTTCATTATGGAGTTTAATAATATAGTGGAACTTAACAGTAACAAAAATTTAAAAACATTATTTTTTTATTTGTAACTTCTTAAATTACCTGTAAATCTTATTAGCACATCTATAGCTATCATCACACACCCCAGATCTCTTGGCATTTCTACATTGGGAATGTTGGCATCAGATTGAGTATTTTAAAGTGTTGAATATTGATGAGACTTGATAATTAGCAGCAAATTTCATGTTTAGAATTAGTTGTCCCAAGTAAACAATTTCACAACTGCTGTTGTTACTCTCATTTGTAGAACTGAATATCTTATAAAGAGCTACAATGCTAGAGGTGAAAATACATTGCTTTGGGGAAAGGTTGTTAAAAATTTCTCCCCTCTGTCTCATAATTGCAAAAGGTTTGTCTAAATTATGAGAGTACTTCATAGTTTGAAAATGCAGGTAGCGAGGCTGTTTTATTGTTGAATTTGCGAGCAATTTTTATTTCCCTTCACAATCAGTTAACGAAGTTTTTCAATATCTCTCCAAGATGCAGTGTCAGATACAATTTTCTAGCGTATCGTTATACTAAAACAAATTTTTACAAATACTTTTCAGAAGGTGAAGTGTGTCACACAAAAATAGTATTGTTTTATTATTGTGCATTATGTATGGTTTTATTTCACCAGTTCCTAACAGTTTCTCCATTCTATGAAATTAGAACCTTGATCAAAGACTCAGACTTTAACCATTTAAACAAATTCTTTAAATTTGTTAACGGTTTAAAACAAAAAAAATGTTTCAACTCAAAAGCATTTATACCTTCAGTATAAAATACACAATATTGTCTGCCTGAGTGTTGAAAAAATTACAATTTATCAGTCTCCTTCTACGCACTTCTTTAATGTTCGAACATGGGGTAGGTCAAAATATTTTATTAAAACTCTCTAACTCTAAGAGGTACAGAATGATATATTTAATGAAAATAATTTTATGTTGCTATCCCACTTAATACCTTAATTCAAAATTATCTAACTTGTTTAAGCTATAGGCTGAGAGCCTTTAATGTTAAATATATTTACATATGCACATACAATAATACTTTTAAGTTGTTTACTATTCTACTTAAAATATTTCACTTTCTTAAACTGTACATAATTTTATTCCGTTTAATAACTTTCTCTCCTGTGAAGACAGTCGGGAGAAGCTACTGATGAGTTAATTGAAGATGTGTGATATCTGCTACTGTCAGACATAATGAGTATTTGCACTGCTTCAGCCTATTACTTACAGGTTGTAGGATTCTTGTGAGTAGTTCCCTCCTTAGTGTCCCGTCAGCAGATTTATTTGCAATTTCAAACAAAGGTTAACTGCATTCAAAACTGACTTATTTTTTGTTCCGTCATAAACTGTGCATTTATAAAGTTTATTTTGTTGTAAAGATAAACTTAATTCTTCTTCATGAGATCTTCCCTCCTTGAATTAATGAACTTTTTCTTTTTTTTCCCCCTTCCCTCCTGGAGGTACGTATGGTAGCCTGCTGGTTGCTTTGAGCGATGTAATTGTAAGAATAGCTGAAATCTAAGTGACTATTATTGCACTATAATAAAACTCAGCAAGAAGTGGCAAATTGTAATTTCCTTCCTTCCTAATACCAAAATTCCAATACTAATACCAAAATCGCAGGCAGCATTAAGTGACCGATTGTTTAAGTCTTACCTGTGAAATGTTACATGCGGTAACATGACTGTGTCATAGTTGATAAACACAAGACAAAACGTTTTTAGAAGCTTCATGAAGAATGTCTTCTGCCAAGATTTGAACAGTAAGTTTCTATGTTGTTGTGTTAGGAGTAAAGTCATACTGATTAAAAAATAGATATCACTTCTGCTGTAAAATTGCCTAAAACAGCACATGGATGTAGAAATCAGCTATCGCTTTGATGGTTGGTGAGAAATTATGAAATCTCTAGCACCAAATGCGTTATAGAGAGCATTTCACACATCCTTCGCACTTTGCTGTCAGACTAGAGACGCACAAGTTCCTTTAAAATAGTCAGTATAATGAAGATAAGACCGAAATATTGCCCACCTACATTTGGGAGGTGTTCAGGAATATCTTCAGGCAGATTACTAATTTCCAAAGCTGAATTAGTCTCACTTTTTTTTTATTTTCATCAACTTATTTTTATTTATGCAAAATTAACTGAGGCTAGAAAAATCAATTTTTTTTTCACTCAAGCACATCTTTTTTTCCGGAATGCCAAGATAGAAAACATTTATGCCATTAGTTAATGCATGCAAAACTGCTGACTTACAGACGGCAAGTGAACATTCTTAACCTAAAGAATGTATCGCTCAAAAACATACAACTACTTAAGTGAGTGAATTCTAAGTTATCACATTCAGATGAATTACAATTTGAAAACATGAAATATTTGTTCACAAAATCTAATGCTATTATGTGGAATTAAGACAAATTTTGTCTTGGTCAGGTTTGAAAACTAGTTTAGTTCTTTGGCATACCACCACCTAAACAGATATTAACTGGGTTATGGAATGATATTCCAAACTGCTGTGCACCAGCAACTGGTAGGTATTTTTTACGCTCGTGTATGCATATATTTATTTTATTTTAGTTTTATTTTCTTAATTTTTTTTCCAACAATCGCAATTCGGCTTACTGTAAAACAGGTAAAATGCTGCAGAAAAATTTTTAAAGAGAAATCATTAGCTTAATTTAGCTGGTTGCAATCTGTCACAACAATCTTCTTAGAAGTCTTGCCACTTTGCGACCCCAAGGACTCCAGCTTTTTCACCACATCCATTCCCTCTACAACAGAACCAAAAACAACATGTCTATTATCCAACCAGCTCTTATCTTGGCAGTGGTAATGAAAAATTGACTTCCATTGGTGTTAGGTCCAGCATTTGCCATCGACAGAATTCCTGGTCCGGTATGCTTCAGTTGAAAGTTTTCATCTTCGAATTTTGTACCATAGATATATTTTCCTCCAGTACCATTGTGATTTGTGAAATCTCCACCCTGGCACATAAAATTGGGGATAACTCGGTGGAAAGTGCTCCCCTTATAACCAAATCCTTTTTCACCCGTACACAAGGCACGGAAATTTTCGGCAGTTTTGAGTACTACGTCATTTCTTAACTCCATTACAATTCTATCTCATTCGCCAAGTCCCTACTCTTACAAACAGCACCTAGTGTATAAGTTGGAAATTACTTTCAAACTAGAATTGCCCGTTGTTATAATTTAATGCATTTGAGATAACTTCGAACATCATTGAGAAAGCTTTTAATCGAACGATAGCAGCTTGAACACTACAATCGTAAATCAGCACAATATGGTGTACTAGTAAATGAGACTATCTCTTGCACCAAACCCAGATTGTACTGTAGTATCTTAGAGGATCGTCTCTCATTGCAGTCTACCTGAAAGTTGTTTTCGCCACGGATGTATATTGCAGTTCCTGCAGACTCGACTAATCATAGCTGATCTATTGTCAACATCAAAACATTGTCTACAAAAGGATTGTGTACCACGATGTTATGATGGAGAGCTGCGGCCACTTCTCAGTATTACTTCTCTACGACCCCGTCAGTGCCGTACACTGGTTCTCTTGTACATCGGAGATCACATCCCCAAGATATCTTTTTTGGGGACACAGATAAGCAGTAGTTAATAACACGAGGTCACATGACGTCCAAAACATCATTAGAGCTTGCCCTCGTTTAACGCCACAAATGTTGCTACGGATAACAAAGAGAAATTCTGTTAACAATCCATAATTTCCGGTCAACCCGCTGTAGAGATAAAAAAAAAACTCACCATGATACCTGTGCTATCTTTGTACTGGTAAGTTCAAAATAAAAGCACAGGGCAGGAAGAAAAATGAACAGCAGCACGAATGACATTTATATCAAATAGAAGTATCAGAGACAATGAAAATCTAGGAAGATAATTATGAAGTAGTTTTGTTGCTTACTAAAAGCAATGAATATCTGTAAAATTAATTAAATAACAAACTCACTAAATTCATTCTCTTAGCGAAACGGCTAACTACTACCATTCAATGAATATTGCATTCTTCCGTTCGTCATACTCAGTATGAGATCATTTTAAGGTCAGTGCTTAAGAACATAACATGAAGTAAATATATAGAAACTTTAATTGAAAAATGCTCAGTTAAGTATTCAATTCTTCTAAATGCATCCAGCATGACAAATGAGCCATAAGAGTATACGGATCGTTTAATTAGAACTGTACACTAAACACTTTACAAATTAGTATTGTATTAAAACAATTATTTATATGGAGAGTTAATAAATATGTGCTTATGAAAATTCCGCTTTCCTTTAAGTTTATTAGTTCCATTGTTTAATACTGCATATCTATAGTATATTTGTGAAAATCAACAATTTCGAAGGAGATAAACCCGTAATAATTAAAGGGAAAAATTTAAAATAGCGGGTATTATAAATCATAGCACACATTCAATAAATGTTCCGAATTTGATACAAATTCGAAATTTGAAATTTGAAATTTAATATAAAATTTCAACAAAAACATAAATCAATTAATGCATGTTTGACTAATTTATACGGAAAACAGTAATGACATAAATATAGACTGATTGCTCTCTCTCTCTCTCTCTTTCAAATTGTACGTCAATATTATTTTTATATTATTTCAGGAAAATGTTTCATTAAACTTTTTCGTTAAATTAATTTGAAATACGTGGATCTTTAATGGTTGGGTAGGGCTAGAGAAAAGTCAGTTGTATTACTTTATCTTAAGATTGAGAATACTGGTGGTGATAACCAGGACCCTGATGTTAATGATTATGCCATCATCTATCAGAAAGATTGCAGTAGGTATTACTAATAAAGGTATAACCTAATTAACAAGAACTAGAGAACCAGATATACATAATATACTCGAATGACCTCACAATTTTCGCTATATTTCGAAAAACTGGTGTTCTTCTTCCTCTTCTTCTTCTTCTTTGTGGATGTAAAACGAGAACTTTAATGTAATGTTTTGCCATTTTCGTCATTTTTATCTTTTAGCAAATGTCACTTCTTTAATGCATTATTGATGGTTTTTTTTTTTTCATTTTTAACGACATACTTAATGTTTTTATAATTAATGAATTTTTCTATTCTACAATACCATTGTCTTTCCTATTTAAGCAAAGCTAGGTTAGAATGTTTAAAGAAACATGCATTAACTATGAAGTAACTGCAGTGATAAAAATTGCCCAGCTTTACGTATTAAGTTCACAACTTTACCTCTTAACTTACCAGGAAGTGTTATTGAAACAGCCAGTCATACATTCAGGGAATTAAGCAGGAAGACATGACACAAAAGTCAATCAGAGCCTCTCATCAGCGGCAAACATTGGTTCAGATTGCTGCAAATGTAAACGTTATGTTATAGAGACAAATGTGGTTTATTGCATTCCTGGGCAGCTATTGCCTTTACACTCACTCATTTTCAGGTAAATAACAAACCTAAGAAAACAGTTACTTTGGTGGCCTGCAAATCGGTTGGTGCAGAAGAGTCAACTTTAGTTGCAGTTCAATTGCGCTCTAAAAATGCCAAATGTATAACCATGTAAGCACTATAATTTAAGCAAAACTGTTTCTGAATTTGGCAAAGACGTTTTGGGGACTGGTTATTTGATATTAGAGTGCAAAACTTAAGGAGTTAAAGTGGCAACAGAGAAGGGATTCACGGTACAACAGCAAATATAGAGAAGAACAAATACATATTCTCGAAAATGGTTTCAAAAAGAAAAAAGTCAGCACAGTTTTTGTTAACGCAAGCTGCAGCAATTAGCAGTTGATCTTTAGAATTTTTCACAAAATGTATGGGTACTAGTATCAATGAACATTACATTATGGAAACTAAGTAAGGAAAAATAAGAGACTTCCAGCAACGCTACACTGCCAAATCAATTCCCAGTGAGGCAACTTAAAAAATAAATTATATTCCTGAGTACTATGAGCATACCATAAAAAGAATTAGAATTTAAATTAGAAAATCGATAAAAGCTAACAAGCAACGTGTCCCTATTGATGAAACTAGCAACATTGAAGGCCGCTCAATAGCCCACATCATTTTCGGGACTATGTCCGGGTCAAATATTTCTGCAGAACACCCAAGTTTTGTAGCAGTTAACCATTCAACAGTTTGTTGTGTTCGACCGCTCCATGTATCTGCTACGACCCAAGGAGATTCGATATGAACACGTCTTAATGTTTGTCACCCATGCTTAAATCTACAAAAGAAGCTATTAAAGGTTTTTATTCAAAGTAGGTGCTTCTAGCTTGCCTAGTGCACGCTATGCACAGGGTCACGGGAGTTCGTGCCCACTTTCCTAAAGTCAAACAGCTAGTGTCTCAAACACATAAAATCCTCGTTAAAGTTTCATCAAGAAAAGAAGTCTTCAAATCCATAGCTCCAGATGTTCACCTGTCACCGGAACCCATTATTTCACGGTGGGGCTCCTGGATCGATACTGCTGTGTACTACTGCAACAACTTGCAGGCTGTGAAAAACGTGGTTGATGCAAGGAGATAAAGCCATCCACCGAGCTCAGGAGCTATTTTCCAAGAAATGCCATGTTCAAAGGAGCTTTTCAAAATATAAGAATGTTCTTGCGGATAACCGGCGTTCCTTTACTTAGGAGAATCTGAACATGTAGTACTGTAATATACGGTAATACAGAACAAGGGGGCTACATTTTAAAATATAATTTTTCAATTCCTTTTGTTTACTGCAACTGAATGTGAAACAGAGATTTTAAAAGGTTTCATGAATTTTGATCAATTTGAGGCTATTTTTGGGTATTTTATATAAGTTTAAGCTAATTTTACAGGTTATTTAAGAAATATCTTTGACCTTGGGAAAAACTCAATTGGTGTCCAAGACATGTGTGAGTATGAGTGTGTGATGGACTCTACTTCTAGGCATGAAATAATTTTATATGCTCATTTACCACGGAGCACAGATTTGAATCTTTTTATTTGTGCTGATAATTTACAATTTTACCATATTTTAATATGTATTGCCTTTAAGGAGAAATTGTTCGAATATGGATAAAGCAGATTTTTTAAGATTTTAGAAATTATTGTCCAGATTTTAGAAGACAAAACCTATATTAACATTAAAGAATGCGAGGTCAATTTTTCTAATTTTCAGTCTAATTTCACACTGATTGTGAGACTATATCTTAACACACACACACACACACACACACACACACATATATATATATACACATGCACATGTATATGTCCTAATAAGGAACGATTCTTACTGGCAAACACTTTATTCAGCACTTTGTCAGTTTATTACATATTCATTTTTATAATGCAATAAACCCAAGCAGCTTTATTGTACATGTGTTCCATAAGTGTTATGATTTTTATTAACGTTTGTTTCACCAATTAAACGTATCAGTGTGTTTTTTTAACGATATAGGGCATTACTCCACATTTTAATCCATAATGTGATGGGAAAAGATTGATTATATATCAGCTATACGTATCTAAATATAAAATAGGTAAATTATATACTCTTATTGCTATATTCGCTGTAAATACCACTAGTTTAAGATGTTGTGAAGATAAAAATATGCTTATTTTACAATTTGAAGCTTCGAACACGGTAAATAAAGAAGAAAACACTGTTATTTCCTCTTGAACAGTTTTTGTGCACACGAGGGATAGTGCGCCTGTAAAAATGGTATTGTTAATTTTTATTCGACAATTATCATGTAGAAGGAATATGGTGCAAAATGTGAATTTATCTTCAAATTTCTATAAATACCATTTTTCCCTAGATCACCAAAGGGGTTCGTGTACAGTGATATAAAATCTTAAATGTGGGTATATTTAGCGGTCAGTAAAGAAACTGTTTTACTATGACTATGTAGGAGAAACTCTTACATTTTCATGGTTTGTCATTCTGTATACGAAAACTGCACTCTCAGTTAATGTTCAGATGCAAATATATATATATATATATATATACATATACACCTGAAACAATAAAAACGAAGTTATTGCTAGCCCGTTTAACACCCATATTTATGAAAGAAAATCGCGCATATTGACTATTTCGTGCAGAAATTAGCTTGTCTATCTGAAATTTACTAATAAAAGCGTGAAATTTCACTAGGATCTTGTTGCTGATTAAGTGAAATACTACAGCCTCCTCAGAAATCACAGTACTGCCTTTATTGGTAAAACTCAGCTCAGTATACTGGCCTCGATTTTTCTTCAAGCAATAAAATGGAGTCACATAAATAAGGCAAAATACAGTAAAACCAAATACAAATACAAATTTGTGTGGTTTTGGCTATGTCTTGAGCCTGTTTTCTCTTAGTTTTATGTTTACGGCTCTCATTTTATTGCTGGATATTGTAGGAAACTTGGATCAAAAAGAGAAGGTGAACAGTTGGCTCAAGATTTTAGTACTCATTCAGATGTATATATAGTTCTGCAGAATCAATGTGTTTTCTGCTGATTGTGTCTGTGATACTCTTGATAATATTACATAATTATTTACTATTTCTCTTTCTTTCATCAGAAGCCGCTGATTGCGTTAGAAATGTTATAAAGTTGAGCACAACTATGAGGAAACTCGGATACGATTTATTTAAGTAAAGAGATAAACGAATTCTAAGTAACCATCGTGAATAATGCATAAGTACACTACTTTCGCAATAATACAGGGTAATTCTTTGAAACGTGTGGTTGCAATGAAGAGCTGTGCAGAAAACGTCTGATACTTAAATACTTTTGTGTAGCAAAATAATTATATTTTATGCAGCCACTATCTACGGATAGTGTGCTTAATACAGTTTACCTTTTTAATTTTTTCTTCCCATCCTAAAAATTGGTATCTCCGGATGGTATATATACCGCCACGAGTGACCGAGGTCGTTAAGGCACGAACTCGTGAGCGGGAGGCCTGGGTTCGAATCCCGCCAGGACCGTCCTCCCTGACTGAGGTTTTTCCCAGGTTTTCCTCAGTCCTCATAAATAGCAATAGCAAATTTCGGGGAGGTATTCTAAACTTACGCCTGGAACGATTCCTTCCTTAAAATATAAATCCTTTCCCAATATATCATTTTCATCTCATGTATCATCAGTATCCATTTGCCTGTGGTGCCTATGTAGCAAAAACGGGCATTAAACACCGTTCATTCATTCATTCCGGATGGTATAACCATCAATTAGTGTTGCATTAATGTAAGGATGAATTTATCTTATTCCGGAATTAAACTAGTACAGTAGCGGCGTTAAACAACTTGCAAAATGTCACCTCTATCAGACAGTTTTAAAGGACACGTGGTTTTTTCACCTATGTTTATTACAGCATACATGAAACTATATGCATTAGTTTTTGAAAGGAAAAACTTTACTGGAATTTTAATGTCATTATCATTTAATGTTATATTAAATAATTATTCAAATATGAGCATTAAAGATAATGCATGTAGTATGGAAAGTACAACTAAATAACTATGTTGATTTTAGAGTACAATTGTATTTAACAGTTACAATCTAACAATCTGTTTTATTGTAATAATAATGAAGCAGATCGTTAGATCGGAAGTGTTATGAAAGGATATTTCAGAATTTGGGGCGGCTTTAATATTGCAGAGTTCTGGGTGTTTTAATAAGTGTGTATGTGGCTGTGGGATTTATTGGCGGGATATGAAAGTGGTTTTATTATGTTGTGGATTGTAATGCCGTATTCTAGCTCAATCGGTTGCCTCAGTTACTTTGTGATGTAGGTCACATAAAGTAATGGAGTGCTTTGCCAAGCTTTCAAATCCACGGAAAGAGAAAAAGGTATCGCACAATGGACACGATACAAATGGTTTTCTTCAATTACAATTTATTCAATTCACTTCACCAGACTTTCACTATTGGGCTGCTCGCCACTGTCTAACAAAATTCTGTTATCTTGTTACAATATATATGAATTCTCCTCTTTTACTCTTTGCCTTCTATTCAGTCTTTGTCACTTCCTATTCACACTACTACAACATACCATTAATAGTCTACCTTTACTGTGGCTATTTTAACACTTTCTCTGTTCTCTGCTACGTTCCCATCTATCATCGCCGGACCGTATGATATCTGAACTTCTACTATCCAATTCTCTAATCTAACAACGGTAAACAGCTCTGCTTTCTAAAAACTCCCCATACCATAATTTTCTCAAGTGTCTACTGTCACTGTGAACTATGTCAACTCTCTCGCGTTCTGCCTGACATCTCACTTTCTATGCTTAAGCCCCCCCCTAGCGAAAATAAAAGCTTCTAACTATCGCGATCTTATTCTCGACTGATCACTTCTCTATTGGCTATTACAGAATATTTATAATATTGCTGAAATAGTCCTATTTACTGATTTTTAGGTGATAGCTATTTTTTAAAATAATTCTTCCCTGTCGAAATTTACTTTCCCACGGCCGGCACTTTCCTGGAAGTACACTTCTGTCATATATTTCGGCCTCTTCTTTCATAATTTTACATTTCAAATTGCTTTTTCCCCTTCACTATTCTAGATATAGAGACTAAGAATTCCCATTAACACCAGTACCTATTTTCCTGACTGTGCCTTACAATTCTTTTGATTTCAGTTTTTCTCTGCCTGCCAGCTATGAAACCTTCGTCGCCATTTTGACATCTCAATTCCTTTAGGATTCTATTTCTTTCAAAGTGCGTTTAACATCTGTTCATATAACCTATTGCAACAATTTTCCTAAATTGGCCCATTTAAAAGGGTTTTAAGCTTCTTATCCTGTGTCGGTTCCTTACTACCGAAACATTCCCAAAGAGCGAACGGTCCGTGATCTTAACTTAGAAATCCTTTTGCCTTTTGTTTCCTTTGCGATTTTGGAGTGCCTGATGGCCAGTAGTCCGCCTCTGCACATGTACACACTAACACTCTCTCCTCCAAGGGATTTTCACAAATGTCTCAGGTCAACTTAGTTGTAAGAAAACATGGAAACAAACACAACTGCTTTAGCAAAATACTGGTACCTATCAAAAACGCACACATACATCAGATCATATACACATACAAGAAAAAGCAATACCAAACCCAGAGTAAACGTAGTTCTGAATTATCATGTCATATACATACATATTAAATAGCCTTAGCAATCCCTTACCTTAACAAATGTAGCTCTAATCCTCAAGGCACGTGCCTGTTTAATTTAATTAAAATACCTACTGCCATAATAAAGGTATCTTTTAATTTCGGTTGCAAATTACAACGCCGAAATATCATGGGAATCGCAAAATTTGCAGAAGACTTCATAAACATTTTTTTTTGATTGATTTATTTATGGACGCTATTTAACATCTCAAGTCATCAGCGTCCCATTGAACTCAGAGCGTGAAACGGCCGACAAATTTTGCTCAGAGGCCTCTCTTTCAGGCTTGAGGTTCTTATTCGTGCCGTAAATGTACGACACGGGACCCACGGCTTTACTTCCCTTCCGAAGGAAGCCATACTTAGGATTTTTACGCCCGAAAAAAATCTATCGGTTCTGGCCGGGTTCGAACCCGCGTTTTGGGTTTAGGAATAAACTTTTTGTGGAATGTATAACTAAGCCCACTTCATATATGTAGTCCACGTATTATTTATTTTGTAAATATACAGGCGTATGTTTCATAACTTAATTCCAAGGATTTTTACCATATTTATTGTTTATCACATATATAGAGTGAACATTTTTATTCAAGATGGTAGTTTGAAGGGCCACACATAAAATATACTGAGATCTACAGCATTACTCGCAGCATTCTCCAAAGTCTTCTTTTCCATAATAAAAGTTTCAAACTAAAAACTTTTAAAATCAGTTAGGTGCATTCCTTCTTTGCCAATTTAAAATAAACTGGAGAAAAAGTGCGTGATTTAAATAGCATCGGTATCGCTTAGTACGCGACCGCAAACTGGTCAGTTTTCAAGAGGAGACCCATATCCGGAAATATATGATTTGGG
Organism: Metallyticus violacea; assembly: GCA_030762175.1. Taxonomy (NCBI): domain Eukaryota; kingdom Metazoa; phylum Arthropoda; class Insecta; order Mantodea; family Metallyticidae; genus Metallyticus; species Metallyticus violacea. Next base: position 144,963,529 of record CM060846.1, on the reverse strand, counting down.
CGCAGTGACGCTTCAAAGTACGGAACAGGATCTGGCGATGGGCGTGCATTCCACATTTTGTGAAGAAACCTCCATCAACCCAATAAGAGCCTCATATTGTGCATTTAACAACAAAATAGGTGCTAATTGTTTACCTCCAATCTGATTACAGAGCATACTTTGGCGGCGCAGAAATTCACGCACACAGACAGAGAATTATGGTTATGTGCGAAATATTTCTCCACGCTGCTTGGAGAATACTGTCCTCCTCCTTCTCTTCTGTCCATATGTTAACACTGAACCTGTGTTGATGACTGTTGAATCATTTGCGTTTTAGGCTTTTCATCTGCCCATATATGCATGATGTGTAAGTTTACAATGTCGTCACGAGACTTCTGAAACATAAGCGGAGGTCCTTATCGCACGGATGTATGCAGCATGTGAAATAGTTCACACGCAACCATAAACCTTGGAAAAGGGGGCAAAAATCTCCCTACCACCCATGTCCGATCTGTAATTCCGTTGGATGAAATCCCCTTTTTAGATAAGTACATAAAGTGATGCTCTTGTCGTGTTACTGAAAGTTTCTTGACAAAATGTAAACGCACGCCCATCAACTTATCTGAGGCCTTATCATACTTTGATAACTTACAACTGGAGCAGAAATTAATGGAGGGTGAGTAGATTTCGGATGGGTGTGTATTGTGGATGGGGTGATGTTGTTGACTGCTGGTCGTAGTCTTGTTTTTTCCCCGGCTGCTCGCTGTGGTTTCTGCTCCAATTTGGTTGGGTTAGAGCTCAGGGTACACTGGAGTGTTTTGTGGATCAATTTAGATCCACGGGAACAGGAAATGTATCGCCCCCCCTCAAAATACATTAAGTTGACTTCTTTCAAATGATTTATTCACATCTAAAAGTGATGGTGGTTACTTCCTGACTGCTCGTCGCTGTCTAAAACATTGCAATCACTTTGTTACACTGATATTCTCTCTTCTACTTTAATCTCGTACACATTTCACTAATCTTTTATTCCTATCGCTACTGCCTTTACTAATGCACATTATATCAACTGCCTTCCTTTCACTACTAACTGCTAGCTAACTATTCTCAATACTTCCTACAAGCTATCTCTCACAACTCACTGCTGAAAATCTGCCACTGTTAACCCCTAACTTCTAACTATTCAAAATCCAGCAATAATCATCAACCCCGATTCTATATTTCTGTTTTCCTATATCATCGCCACGCCTCTCGCTAAATTAAATTCCCTCATTTATTATCCTATTCCCTAATTATATGTTCACCATTGGCTATCTTAGTATAGTTATTGTATAGGTAAGTTCTCCTCATTCAATGATTTTTATTCGATGCCCATCGGCTAAAATTATTTTTCCCCTTCTGATCTACAATATTTTCCCACAAACTAGAATTTTCCAAAAACAACCCGTCATAAATTTCGGCATTTTCCTTATATGCCTGATTTCTGAAGTAACATCGTTTTTCCACCCTTAGTAATAGATTGCCAAATGTTCTTTGTGATAACGCACGCATTTTTCCCATTTGCTTTGGCTTACTTACTCTTGAAATAGGTGGCATAATACTTTGTACTCCCGGCTTGCCTGTAATAAAATATTTTCGTCTCCGTTCTGACAATTCCATTCCCTTTTAAAATTATTGCTATATCTTATTTTTCAAATTTTGTCCCATTACGGCCATGAATGGTTTTTCTTACTCCGTACTACTTGCTAAGTATTCACATGGGCAGAAATTTCGTGACCTAAAAAAGGGAATCTTTAACCCTTTTGTATTTCACACTAAGGAAGGATCAGCGTAAGAGTCGTCAGTCGGGTACAGGGGATAGATCTGTCTCTTTCTCGCACTTTTACCTAAATGTGACTCAAGCCAAAGTATACAATACCTTTTGTAAATTACAATTACCTGCCATATGATATACATTTAATTACAAGTCACAAATGAAAAACCAACCTCTACAATATTTAATTATAAAAAATACACAATAAATATCCTTATCTAATCAACACTTTAATAAATATAACTCCGCACCCTCAAGTTATTAATTTAATCAAGGTAGCCTTAATTTCGGCTGCACAACTCCCAAACTTTGCAATTGCGGTCATGGAGCCGCCCTCTTAAAAATTATTAGTATACTGTCCTGCACGACATACTAAGCTTGTTAGCGTTTATTTTAAACAATTTTATATATATTCAGGATGTAACAAAAAGGTGGGTCAAATTTTGGAGGAAACACTCCTCACATATACAGAATAAAAATGTCGGTCCTGATGGGGTAGTACCATACTTGCCTCCCAAACCCAAGATCGCGGGTTGAATCTCGGCCAGGATCGATGGATTTTTTCTGGTGTAAAAATCCTAAGTATTGTTTCCTTTGGAAGGGAAGTGATGCCGTGAGTCCCATGTTATAGATTTACGGCATAAAAAAGAACCTCAAGCCTGAAAGAATAAGTCTCTGAGCAAAATTTATCGGTTGTTTCACGCTCTGAATTGAATGACCTGAGATGTTAAAAAGTGCCCATAAATAAATCAAGTCAAAAGCAGGATAAAATATATTAATATAACGTGGGACCAAAATTGCTTTATTTTCTTGTTAGAGTATTTTTTATATTCCTGTACCACATAACAGACTTTTCAAATACAGAACTGTGGGAAACAGAAAATCATATGAAATGTTCAACATGTCCTCTGTTAGCACGAATACATCCATTTATCCGTCATACCATGGACTCCCTGAAACTCTGATATATAAATGGGGTATCTGGTATTTTCTGGCAACCTTACAGAATTCGAGCATGAAGACTCTACACCTTCGGTTAATCCATAGATCATATGAGCATCTCTCAAGGCTACATTTGAGTACCTCATTTTAGTATATCTGGAAAGATGCCCGTAAACACATAGACACCATGTGCTCGGTGCTTTGTCATTCAATGAAGTGAGTGGCATAACAAAGAAAATACGTGATACAGAACGACTACAAAAGTGGTGAACCTACGAACTAAAACTGATTACAACACCCCCAACCCATTTAACTAGAGGTAAAAGTGAATGTTTACCCACTATATGTATTAAGCAATTATTCAGTTGCAGGGTTATTGCCACAGGACAGCTATACTGGTGTTCTAGCTTGCATATCATACTATATAGGGAGTTGTAGACAAAGGGCTCTAACAAGGAAATAAAGCATTTCCGGCCCCATGTTTACATAACATATTTACACTCTATATATGAAGGGAATGTTTCCCCAAAGTTTTGACACGCCTTTTTGTTATACTCTGTATAATGTGAAAGTATAGGTTTCTATTCCTTGTTGTGTTAGTGGAACTTTTCAAGAGTAATTAAAGAAACATTTTTGTGTTTTTGCGCGAACTTCGTTGCAATATACCAGGAAAATAAAAGAGAGCAGTTTTCCTAAATATTTGTAATTAGTAATCATAGTAATGCCGGTGACTAGGTGGTTTCATTGTGATTTAAATTTTTGTTATTGAATAAATTAAAATGATAGAAGTACTATCAAGGTAAGTCTAGTAATGCTTATACTATTTTAAGCCCAATCTATAAGTAGGTATGATGAAAAATAAGTGCGTAATAATATTACTAATTTTGAATCTTACACTCTTTTTTTTTCTTCCAATGTAAGTAATGACAGAAAACAATGGATTTTTCTGCAGAAAAGTCCTAAGTAAGGCACATGACTTTATAACTTCATATTGTTTAATACGAGAAAGATTGAAAGCTCACTTCTGCAGCAAAATTTGTTTAATTACTTTATTAACACTTTTATCTTTTGCAATGTGAAAACTGTCCTATGGGAAGAAAATGCTTCCGCGTGCCTTTGTGTTTGTTATAGTTAAATCGGAAAAGAAAGAGAAAGGGGATAGAGGGGAGTAGAGAAGAATTTAGAAAGGATTGGAGGGAATGGTCACATATGTGCAACGATTATAAGCCATGCCTAGCGCTGAAGCTTTCCCTGTTCAGACCACAGGGACTCTCCCAGCTCAGAGGCCATAAATATTTCGCAATCGTGCAGCTTAGCGTGAATAGGTTGAAAGACAAGGCAATAAAACTTCGCAAAGAGACGGCGCAGTTTGGTGCCTCAACCTGCACTGCGTCACAAATGGCGGATAGTTAGGATACCAGATTATTAATGAGATTCTCGCCATGCCGATACGCCACATTAGCCTGCATCGCGTGCATTCCATTTATTTACAAATATGGAAGTTGGAGCTTTGAGGATATGGACTAAACGAGAGGCACTTATATAAGAGTGCACAAATATGTAAGGGTTTAATTGTTGAGACGGGAGATATAAGTTCTTAATTGTATTCCAGATTTACAGAGTACGCACACCACAATTTTGAAATGAAAAAAAGTTTTAATATTGTATCAATTAATGCTTTTCAAATATATGTATATTCTTTGTAGTTAGAAAGTAATTAAACATTATACAATATCGGAATCAAACAGCATACTGCCAAATACGTTTCTCTGAATCCTGTACTTAATAAACTTTGGTTTTTATGTTGGCGTTTCTGTTTCCCTGTCGCTCTGATCATTTACTACATTTATATGCTTTAAACACTTTTATAAGCATTGTTAAGTTTATACATAAATGGGTCATTTCACAAATAAGGTCTTCATTTAGAACACTGTAACTATGAAATTGCGAATGGTAGAAATACGGTGCTTAATACATGTTGAGGTTACAGTTACCTCACTGCTGGCCATTAAATTTTTCATAATAGCAATTCGGAAAGGACGCATGTCATCTATTTAAGTTGTTTGATAAGGTAATTTGGATCCTTCACGCCTGTGTGATCGTCCTACCTCGATCCATTAATCTCATATTCGTTTCGTCGTGGACGCTTTTCGTTCAACAGGACCACTATTTCACGAATGACATCTCGTACTCTCGGTATGCTACAATTTTCCCTTTATCAAATTCAGACACCTGCTAGCATTTCTGTCGTATTTTCGAACAACCATACTCGTTCCTTCTAATAAAATGTGATGTTGGTTTAACTCGTCTCTAATGGGCGTTGAAATTTTAATGGCCAGTAGTATATTTGAAAATGTCTAGTATGCGCGGGGCGGTTCGGAAAGCTCCTGGCCTAACACAGAGATGACGCTGATATTATCAAATAACAAGGATGTTTCTCAACTATGATCCTTTATTCGGCGTATCGTGAAATTACAATCACATGATTTCATTTGTGCGGTCGCGTAAGGTAAGATAAAATTTATTACGAAAAATATATAACATAGAACGTAGCGCTGTGATACAAATAGTTCGTTTTAAAACCGAATAAAAAAGGATAACTCCAATTTGAAAGACTCCACCATCGTTTACTGCAATGAAGAAAACAGCTGCTGAATTTAAACGAGTTCTTTCTTCCATTTTTGAGGATTACAGTTTAGGATGCAACAACCGAGGAGCCGCAACAAGCGAGTAAAGTCTACAAAGTGGTATTAAATGACCGACGAGTAAAAGAGCTTGCATATTGAAAATTTCTCAGTCGCTCCACATTGTCACGTATTGCGCATGAAAAATGTTTCTGCGCAATGGGTGCCGCTATTGTTTGGTCAATTAGAAGCGTATCGAAATGAAAATTTCTCATGAGTGCTTGGATACGTTTAAACGCAATTCAACCAAGTTTCTGCAGCATTAAGTAAATGCGGAAGAAACATGAATTGAACATTATATGCCAGCAACGAAACAGCGGTCCGAACAATTGATGTAAAAATAAAACTGTTTCGAAGAAGGTCATCAGAGGGAAAAATGGTGACAATCATTTTCTGGGATGCTCAGGGTGTTTACAGACACAGTATTATGCAGCATTGCTGCAGCAATTGAAGGATGTTATTAAGGCAAAATGTCCGCATTTGTCAAAGAAAAACTTTTTTTTACTACGACATGCACTCTCAACACTTCGTACAAATGTCGCAAAGTTGCAAGAATTGCGTTTCCAATTAGTGCTATATGCAAAATATTTACCAGGTTTGATCCCAAGTGATATTTTTTTTTACCTCTCAAATTAGAAGAATTGGCTTTATGAACTAAGATGTATTTCAGACACAGAACTCAAAGCTCAGACAAACGCTTATTTTGCACAGATGGATGGATGACCTGGGACGGAGGAGAATACTTGAGCCTTGCTTGCGGCTGGCCCTTTGTGCCTAGCTCCCAATGTATGCACGGAAGAAATGAGAGAGAAAAAAACAGAGCAGTCGGGATCTACAGGCGATGACTGCACGGACGCAGATGGGACCTCTAACAAGTTTTCAGATAGAACACCTTGAAGCCGAGTTGTTCCAGTCCCTCAGAAGGTGCACTTCCATTTTAGAGGTCGGGACAGAAACCTTTCCAAGGTACAAATCGGGCCAGACCACCTCACCTCACACTTTTCATTATACTGAAAGTATAACGAATTTAGAATATTGCTGGCTTAGGTATATTGACTTAAAGGTAATAACCATATTGAAAAATAAAATATACTCTGATATATTGTACTCTTTCACAGGCCCAGAAATTTCCAAATAAGCAACGTGCGCTTTATAATTGTATACTTTCTTAACAATGTCATAAGACCTTCATATTTCGGCATAAATGTACTTATTTGCACCATCCTTAATAAAATGCTGATTTACAAAATAGGCAATGTTTTACGGCAAGGGCAAAAAGATAATTTAATCTACAACTAGTCATCCTTTCCTCTTCATGTGTTACAGCAAACATTCTTCTATTCCAGAGGTATATGAGGCATTTCATCTCTCCTAAGGTAATAAGGGTTGCATGCCTGGGGTAGGTTCAGCATCTAGCTCAGATTTTCAAATATAGTACGGGACAAGCCTTGATGACCTATTTTTCTTGAACTAAGATTATAGTTATGCAGCTGCTTATTTATATTTCGTTGATATGATATGTGAAAAATGGGGTGTATCATAATTGGCTCAGGAAAACAACGTTATCAAGTCTCTACAACATCTTTCAGTGAAGTTTAGTGTTAACAGAAATCGGATGTGTAATTGAAGGTAAATAATGTATTCTTTATTTATTAAGATACCCTCAGACATTCTTAATAATGTGACAAACAATAAATATTCATTGGTTCTGCGTAATGGTAGATACTTGGAAGTCAGTGGGATAGGGTGAGGCCATTAGGATTTGTTTGGCACTTATCTTCTATTCAGGTACGAAGGGGTCTTTAATAATTGCACTATGAAATAATAATTTATCATGAGATATATCGATGATATTTTGTGTAAGGCTATGAATTTGCTGAAAATCCCCTAAATAAGATTCAACAATGTCTAAAACCCACTAAATGTCCTTTGAAATAGGATCAGGCTAGTAGCTTAATTATGTTGCTGAATAAAATGCAAACTATATGCGAGATATTCTAAAATTTAAAATGTTAATATAAAAACTATACTTCCATTATTAAATGTTTCCTTTACAAACTTGTGGTTTTGGAAGGGGTAAAGGTAATATTTTTCCCCTTTTTCTGTGTACTCACATCTTTGAATGTGCATAAACATGTAATATTCAACAATTAAATAATGCAAGAAAATTTATTTTTGTTTTACTGACTAGCGTGCTGTCTTTCATTACTAATATTATTTGCTGTTATAAATTTGTCCAGTTACTGTACTAAACTGTGAGTGTAACATCTTGGCTATTACCTTAAATTTTAACATTTGAATATGTTTTCTGCGGTATTATGACATGTGGCTAGTATCTAGACATCTCCAATTCTGATGAATAAATGATGCTATGCTTTTACACGTCCGGTTTTGAATTGTTCTCCCCTTCATGGTACTAAGGATTTGGGGATTCCCAATTCCCTCCTGCGATCTGTTTTTATACTCCACTTCATCCGGAACAAATATGCAAACAATCCCCATTAAAAAGATGACATCAATTAATTTGTACCTCCTCCTATTGGCATTAAACGAAATAAAAATACATTTTGCTCGTAACTAAACAGCTCAGACAAAAGCGAAGACAAAGAACTATATCACAATATTGTAATGCTGTATGTAAGAAGGTCCTTCCATTAGTCACACAGTTTGTACTTATAGTGTTATATTTATTTATTTTTTTTGTAAACCCAAAGGAAGAATACTTTTAATTATAATTTTAGTAAAGCTTGATTACTGGAAGATTAAAGAACAATCTTAACTCAGAAACACGATTTTGCAGCTAGTCAAAGCAGTGGCGGCTCCCGTCAACACAACTGTATTACTGGCATACTGGTACTGGCATATGGATCACCAACTGCCAGAATCGTAATAATTTGAATTAACACTCAAACATACACACTTATGAGAAAAAGACTATAATAATATCACAGTAATGTACCTATTTAAATAAAAAAAAAAATAATTCTCCTGACTTTCATGCTGCAAACTTATCGATGACCCTTAGATTAAAGTTTGAAATCTGCAGAAGATGTCTGTCTTTATATGAGGAATTGCATCTTTCTATATTTTGAGAGCATTGTTATTTCAGATATAATATGTTTGATACTGCAATTTTACTTATTTAATATTTATGTTTGACTGAGTTGCAATAAATATACTGTTCTACTACATTGTTAACCATTTAAAATGCAACACCTATAAGAGACGTGTACAACCGATTCCACATTTTCTCAGAAGGAACTAGCATGACTTGTCGATAACTTGTCAGCATACCAGCAGGTATCTGAGTTTGATTAAGGGAGAATTGAGACATACCGACAGTGTAGGACGCCATTCCAAAATTGGTGCTCGTTTGGAGGTAATGTGCCTCAGCGAAACGAATATGAGATCAGTGGATGGTGGCAGGACGAACAAACAAACATGAAGAATCTCAACGACCACAACAACTTATCGAAAGAGAAAATAGGGATCATTTTCGCATGGCTAATATGAACGCGAGCAATATGTTGCAATTTTAACGGTCAGCAGTGTATAATTTTTATAATATTTAACTTTTAGTTAAAACAGGGCTGTTTTGCCGTGGTCCATGGTTTAAGACGGTCCTTGGCTTAAGAGAAACGGATCAATACTATCGTCTTGTTAACAGTTAAGTGTTGTTCATCGTCCACTGAAGATGCCAACCGAAGTAGTTGGTGAAAGCTATGGTAGTAATTTAAACCATGGACCACGGCAAAACATCCCGGGAGATTTTAACTGTTTTAACTATAATACCGGCCATGAAAGCCTAAGAAGTACAATATTTGACTTTGTAAAGCAACAACAATCAATCTGTAAAAAACTCGAGCCAAATATTCCCGGGGACACAAGTGACGACAGGTGAGTTTCGGGTAGTGCATGCACATAAACTGTAAATGGCCTCCTCATACTGTTTCCTTTTACCTCTTGAGGTTAAGAAACTCCTCGGACTTACCAAAATAATTTTTTGCAGCGGCACTGCAAACCTAATTTCCTACAGATAATAAAAATAAATGCAAACATAAGACGTAGTACAGACGCTGTTTGTTACCCATAAAAACACACCAAGCAAAAATAATAGGAAATTAAATTAGGGAATTTTGGGGTAGAGAAAACCAACAGCCTTCTAAAGGAACCATCATTGCTTCAAAGATGTTTTAGGATATTGTTTAGGTATCTAACTTACATCAACGCTAATACCAAATTTGTGTAAAATGTTTCGGAAAAGTATATTTACCTGGTTAGCGGTTTTTTGCTAATGGAAGGGAGTAGGATTGTATTTCATTTTGAGGGAAGTATATCCTGTAGTAGAAACAGTTAGAGCATTTGACTAAGAAACAACCATGTTATGTGATTACATTTAAGCTGACTACTTTAAAAACAAGTGGTTACCATTTTTCCGACCATAATGCCCCAGAACGTCTTGCTAACGTCCTGCTAAGTAATAATGCTTTTTTTTTGAATAGTGTTTAACGCCCGTTTTTACTACTGAGGCACCACAGGCGGTGGACACTGATGATACATGAAATGAAATGATATATTGGGAAAGGATTTTTTTTTTTTTAAAGGAAGGAAGCGTTCCAGGCCTAAGTTTAGGTACCTCCCCGGCATTTGCCAGTTATGAAGACTGAGGAAAACCTGGAAAAAACCCCAGTCAGGGAGGACGGTCCTGGCGGGATTCGAACCGCAGACCTCCCGCTCACGAGTCCATGCCTTAACGACCTCGGCCACCCGTGGCGGTGCTCAAGTAATAATGCTGTAAGAGCAAATGATGAAATACGATATATGTTGCCGGTCGTGATGGAAATGCATAGCATGCATTCTTGCAATGATATAAGCATGAATAGGCATTATAAATGACGCCGCAGGGATAGCCGCACAGAAACTTCGCAGATGAAATAATGCAGAAATTTAATTTTAAAGAATTAAAATAGCATGTAAATTCATCAGACCCTAAGTACACATTAGCAGCTAGCAGCTGTAAAAAGCCTTTTTGAGTTATTTGTGAACATGAGTTTTTATTGCAAATTGCAAAAGAAACCAAAGAAGTTTTATTGCAAAGAACAACTATTACAATGGATAATGATTCGAAGACACAAACGCAAAAAAATTCGCAATTATATCAGAATGCTGATTTATATGAACATTGTTACACTTCCAAAAATCGAAGATTATTTTCAAGCTCGTTTCTGTATCTATCCTACACTGAAACAAGCCGTGACTCTAAAATATTTCCAAAAACTTGGATACTATTTACATATGAATGTGAAAAAGAGAAACAGACAAGATAAGTACATATTTTAATACACTGTATAATGCAAAACCAGTTCTGAATCCAAAAGAAAATTTAAAAAAATCGCGATGATTGGTTTCAAGGGAATGTTTGTTCTGAAATAATTCTACCTGGAAATGTAATGTTCTTCCACTTTCCTCAAATTTTAATCTCCGGAAAGATAGTTCAATCACAAAAAAACAGTAAAAACAGTAAAGAAATCAAAATACAATGCCCAAATGATGTAAAAAATCATGGGAAATGTGGGTGAGTAGTCAGAAGAGTGAATGCTAAAGTGTTGGCCGATCTTATATAAAATAAACTTGTGTTCTAAATGCATGTACTGCTAACTCTTTCGCATTATATGACCTGACAAATCTTCCCCTGTATGTAGCTTACGAAAACATGCTAGCATAAATTACATAATAAATGCAGCAATTATTGCTTGATTAAATCTGCTCCACTCCTTCGCCTATATCTGCTCCTTTTGTTACACCATTTCCCTGTCTTCAAACAGAACTGTGCATCAGCTGAGAGGAATATTTACATTTCGCAAGCAAAGTTTGCCCATAGGAACTACATTATCTAATCTTTTTCACTATTTAGAAAAAAATCACATTTTTCAGAAAAGAATTATGCATGGAACTCCGTCTGGAAGAGATAAACAGACAGCATATAAGTGCAAGCATTTTAATTGTATCTGTGATGTGTTTTTGTAGTCCATTAGCAACAACACACTCCAATGACTTTACTGACATGTAGGAAAATATGCAATTTTGTTTAACATTTTAGTGATAGTGTTAAGTATACGTGGAAATTCATAATTAATGTTTAATGGCATTCTGGATATTAGCAAAATTAATATATCCTTAAATAAGCGCCACGGAAATCATAAAAGGGTGGTCTACTATAAAGAGTAACCTTTCCTTGATTGTCCTTCACAACTTAGGAAAGTTATATGACTAAAATCATTACGTTTTCATCGTAGAAAAAAGAATTTGTAGGGAAGAGCAATCCTTTATGAGAGCAGAATATTATTGGATTATGCCGAGAAAATCATAAAAATGATAAATTAATTTAAATCCTATATTTTAAAATTCTTCGTGAATATAGAAATTGTGAATATAATATTCTCTTTGTAAATGAGCTTAAACTTCTGCTTTTTGAAAATGGTATTCCATTCAGCATTTTAATGCAAGAATTTGGCGTTCCTACTAAACGATTATAAAATCAGTTTATTTAATCAGTAGATGGAAAATAAAATTGTACAAGAATACAAACAAGAGAAACGAAATTGAGAGTGGGGAGTGAGAATGTATGAACTTTGAGTGAGAGTTTTCCACAGGAGATAATGAGAATGAAATTTGGGATTCTAGCATTGTAAGACTCATTATCGAAAGCAATTGCAAATATTTTTCCTAATCTCTTACAATTTTATTTTCAAATCATACTTTTAACGTATCTATTCACCAAAGAAATTGTGAAAAAATCTGCAATATACTGCTTGCTACATGACAAAGAGAGAATTATTTACGAACTTCGAACTTCAGTCACGGTGAATTATAATAGTTCTGTCACTCAGACTACAGGAAGAGAATAACTTGTAAATTTCTGTGCTAGCTGACGAATTTCTGACATGGCCAAAAATATTGTCTTACTTTGTTTCGTTTAAATAGGCACCATTATCAAAGTTAGTGTGAAAGTATCTGTTCCTCCACGGAAAAATGATTTTCCTTATTTATTCTTCAAAATTCTTTAGTGTAATTTATTTTCCAAAAATGTACTCTTTTGTACGATTTTACTTACTTAGGGAAGCTATATATTTCATTGCCCGCAATGTTTTAGATTTTCTTTTTTATTGAGTAGTGTTTAACATTTGTTTTTACTACTGATGCACCAGATGCGGGTTTCGGATCTAGAATTTTATTACAGGTATTCTGTCACATTTTTAGAGCCCATAAACTGGTCTCCCCAATAGATTACACATAATAATGACTTTATGTCAAAAGAGTAGTTTGCGTGATTTTTTTCTGAGCTTTATAGCTTTTAAGAACATTAATTTACATTTTATTCTCTTATTATTTCTGCCCTATCAATGAACGATCCGGTGATGTATATTTTTCGATATCATTCTTTTCTTTCTTTTCAGTGACAAGTTAACGTATTTACCAATATTTTGTACTATCTTGATCCTTTTTTTTTTTTTTTTTTTTTTTTTTTTTTTTTTGTAGTTTAGTTCTTGATGCAGTAGGATTTTTCCAATGAGTGCTCTTTGAGATGAAATATCAACATTTAAAACACCCACCTTGGCACTCTGTTCGCAACTTGTTCGCTTTCTAACAACAGACTAAAAGCGAAAAGCTTCTTCCAATGTTTACACATTTCTGCACACGAAAGCTCACCTCGGTAGCAGGTGAAATACTTAGTTAAGATACAGGTCTGACAACGCCACTGTGTACTTTATTTATTTCTGCAGTTACAGCTCAGTAGACACTAATGCGACGTTATTTTTAAGGGTAGAGAAGGGAAGGACTTCCGCAATTTCCTGAAAAGGACGGCGTTATGGCTTATTCGCAAATAGGGACAATACTTTTAAGAACTTAAATAATTTGCTCGATAATTAATTAGTAGGCCTTACTTTTTATTGTAGTAACTCCTTGCTAAATAGAGAAATATGCATTAAGAGAACTAAATAAATGCTTCGCTCTACCTCGATCTTATTGCATTAGTTTTGATATAATGGAATGAGACTATTCGGTTTATAGTTACATAATGTTTATGCTTACAAAATGTAACTTTGTGAACATTGTGGAAGGTTCGTTTTAGATGATTACGCCCTTCCGAGCCAACATATCTTGCTGTTTGGAGAACCTTGCGACATACGGTGTTAATTTTGTAATGGAGAAGACCTACGTTGAGGTTACGGCTGGTCGTAAATGCGCGAGTGTGCAGCACTCGTCAAAGGAAATAACGCTCTCTTCCCCATAAAATCCCTCAGCTCATTCAATGGAGCTGTAATTTCTGAAAGTAAAACAAAAGGTTGCGGACGCAATGTCAGACTCGCTATTCGTACGCCTCTTGCAGTACCCTTAACCTAAGGACAAATATTGTGGGGAAAATGAGCTCTATTCGCACTCGGGATACAAGTGATGAAAGAGCTGCTAGTACGAAGGGTTTTACAGCCACTTGCTCAAACAAAAGGGGGAAAATCTGAACAATGCTTGAAAATATCAGCAGGTTGAAAAAAGCAAAAAATAAGAAAGGAGCTGGAGCTTTATTTGTTGCTGAATTGTGCAGGATAATGTACAATTTCGTTTATGACACAACAGTAGAAAAAGAAATAATACATTTGTATTCAAGTAGGTAAAGAGGGTTTGTTTGCTTTCAACATTGCAGCGTATTTGTTTCTATATTTATACTTTTATATGTAATTTTGCTTTAACCTGAGTTTAGCAATTGCTGTAATTTTGTTAAAGAAGAAAGTCCATGATTACAATGCTGTGAGTGCTATGCCCCTTTTAGTAAAGTATTTTAAAATTGATTTTAAATTATTTGTGGCTAAAACAAGCAGAATGGAATCTTCCGGAAAATAAAAAAGTTACCCATACATGTTTTTATTGATGGTAAATATGAAGTTAAAATATAAAATGAGAGTGAGCTAGACTGCGCTGAGTATATCCCATTTTGCAATTTTGCTAATGTTTACCTGGCCATTGATAAATATATTTTGTTATGGACACGATTTGTTAATTTTATCTTTAACCTAAAATAGTATGTAGAAATTCCATTAATTAAAACCAAGTATACTTTTAAACGCGCTAATAAAATCAAAGTAATCATATTAAAATGGGCCCTGGTCAATGAAAATGTCGAAAAATAGTGGTATACGAAGTGACTGGGGTCACTGTGCCCTTCTAATGAACATTTATTTTATTTTTATTTTCTAAGTTACACGTATAAGGCATGCTTTGTTATTCTTGTGAAATATAGACTTTTGTAGAGTGGAGCATGTACATTCAAGACAACTAGAATTTGCAAATGGATTCTAGTGATAGCGATAAGTGATGCAAAAGTTGCCAGTCCACACATCCAGGAGGACGGGATGAGGTCAGTGGGACATCGGGAGGCCGTGATCCAGGAGCGGCGATACATGGACATGCACGCCAGCGGAGACACCTCTTAGAGAGCTCGAACCTCTTAGAAGCGCCGCTCCCACATGAGACACCGGTGTAGAAACATTTTCTAAAACGCAAGCCATCGCCACACCGCACATAGCACTATCCCGCCTCGCCTGGCACTTTGAACCTTGCAACAGAATGAAATGATATGAAATGGGGAAACGGAAAACAAGTGGCAAAAACTCCGTTATCACTTGGTGCGAAAATTGGTATATGCCAGTTAAATATTCAAATATGTTGGACAGCAGAGATATGCGGGATACTACAGGCGTGGCTGCAGTATGGTATCGATGAAATATATGAGGAAGGCCTAAAAAGAACTACTAACATTGTACTGAAAATTAAAATAAATTTTAACCGGAATACTTTCTTATAAGTATTAATTTAAAAAATTAAATTGAATTTGTTTTAGGTGAAAAGGAGACATGCGAATCATAGATTTGTACAATATTTTAGAATATGAACGTTTACTTTGCCGCTTCTCCAACTGCTAATAGAATTCATTTTTACACCATCACTGCTATCACAATCACAACACCGACACGGGTAATCAAAGTCATAAAGGCGAGGTCTGGGGTTCGAATCCCGCCAGGACCGTTCTCTGGCTGAGATTTATTCCAGGGTTTCTCAGTCCTCATAAATGTCAAATGCCGGAGAGGTACCCAAATCTTAGTTTTGAACTGCTTCCTTCCTTAAAAATAAGAAGTTTCTCTTCCAATTGATCATTTTATCGCATCTATCTCCAGAGTGCACCGAGAATGCCTTAGTGAAAATGGGTGTTATACTATTAAAAAAATTACAACTACTTCTCCTGTTGATTTATTATACCACCACTGCCTGCACTTCGGCATTTTGCTCTTTTCTATTCATTTCACACCTCTAATCCCTATCGGGTACTAGTAGCTTATATTCATCATTGTACATGATGAATATAAACTAAAATAATTTCCGAAAAGCATAGAAATACCGAGAACATTATAACTGGCAGTTTAAAAATACTTCGGAGCAATTATAATAAACACGGAAGTGCTTTGCCCGTAGAAGCTCCAGTCGCTCGTTCAAATATGGCTTAGATTGCTGACAAATGTTTAAAACGCGAAATTGTTCTATCATATCAGCAATGGAAAACATTTTGGTATTAGCAATGTGTTAAGGATATTTAGAATTATCATAGGGACTTCTCAAAATTACCGCTAAATTTATATGGTTGTATTAGTTAAGAACATTTGTAAAAGTACATAAAATGAGCAAATTCAAAATTAAATAGAGAAATATGATTTAGATCAAAACATAAAGTTCATATTTATATGTGCATAGGTAGAATGACTAGACTTAAAAATATGATCAATTTAAGAATAAGAATGACTAGACTTAAAAAACTTAATGAATTTAAGAATAAGCATGAAAATGGGATGTATTTAAGCTGATGTGAAGCACTGATTAACGGCTGAAAGAAGGCTAAATAATTCTAACAATGAATTCAGGGAGGGAAATTTTACAACAAAATACACTAAGAAAAGAAATTAGATTAAGCGCCACCGTATACCATATAAAAACGGAATATTAATTTTATGATTACATGTAATATAATGTACAGTTTTTCTAAAGGAAATAATTTATATTTATGAGACAACAAATGTAATATTAAGGAACATATTAGTTTAAAACAGGAAAGTGTTGTGTAAACTATTATCTTAGCATTAAACACACATGCAAAAATATACTGAAAGACATGAGAAAATAATAATGTAAGCTAAAGAAAAACTGTCAAAGAAGTTGCTATGGTTACAGATTTACACTATGTCAGATTTATCCAAAGAGAAGCCATACGTGTTTGTAAGATTTTTGTCTACACCATTGCAATTTACACATGATTAGGCATTAATAACAGAACACAATGATAATAATCCATACTTTACAAAAATATAGATTCAAATCAATTGTTTTGTCAGTGACAAAACCAGGGGGAAATAAACCAAGAAATCAAAATATGAAATTAAAGTTATTTTAGTACACAGATTTTTGAGCGTGCTTTCAGAATAGGATGAAGCATATCCACTTGAAATAGAGGAAGCAAGTGAAAGAAGAATAAAAATTAGCATGCAAAATTCCGAGTTCTGAATCATTATATTTTAAACAAAATTATTTGTAGTTATTTATAATTCATTGACTGAATTTGTGTTATTGCTTGGAGAAAAACCTATTGTATATTAGGCAAAGATTAGTTGTGGAAGTAGATTTCACTAGAAACGCTTTCAGAAAACACAAAGTGAAAAATTAAAAGTTTCTGGTTTTACGAATGTGAGAGAACTTAAAAAAGTATTATTGAAGTAAGTGAAGGTTGAGACAATGCTTGTACATATAAAAGTTTGGGAAACGACAAACTTCCGACTGTATAATCAGAATTAAATGTTGCTGTAAGAAGGATAAGAAAAGAGAAAAATAAGAAACAAATATTCGACATAGCAAAAATAATCACAAAAACGACTGACGGAAGAAGATGCAGGAAACAGAAGAAAATGGGTAAGTAGCACTGTTTGTTGAAATACAATCATTCTACAAGCACCAGCCAATAACAATTTGGAAAGATTTTTTTACCTATGAAGGAACACTAGGCAAGATCAAAGCTGGTATGGACTTTTTTGAGAAACAACCCTTATTGAGCTGTATGACTCGGCCAAATGTATCTACCTGCCTTAGAAGACGTGCTGGAAACAGTTTATTGGCATCGTCTTCAAAACCGCCGCATCCTTTTTCCACAATCGTTGATAAACCTAAGCGCTGAACCCCCAACTTATTTTAGAGACGAGGCAACAGAAAAAGGTCTGTTTTTGAGACGAGGGAACAAACAAAGGTCACTTCAACTAGATTCAAGCTGTATGGTAAGAGGCGCACACATTCCATTTTTTTGTGAGCACATGTTGAACAACAACGTGTAAGGACATGCGTTATCATAGGGAAGCGGCCAACCAGACGGATTCAGTTAAAGGGGTTTTCGTCCGATGTGTTCAGTCAAGACGATCGAAACAATCTTGTAATAATTTCCGTTAAAAGTAGTTTGCGGGGGGGATTTCATGTTCATAAAGCATTCAACGACAGTCGAAGAATAACTTGCCAAGGTGTCGGAAAACAAAGTGATTTTGAGATTGAATTTGCCTGTTTGCTTTTCGGGTCACAATTTGAAGTCACGTTTCATCACCTGAAATGATGGAATTCAGGTATGCCTCGTACTTCCCTACCAGACACTGAAGCTGTCGACACACCTTATACAATCTATAGCTTCTAAAGTATGCATATGCGAAAAACCATTAAAAATGAAAAACTAAAATAAATCACAAATGCCAATATAACTGAAATAATTAAATCTAAAGACATAAAATTGAAATTGAAACAGTTGCGCAAATAACACAATATTCTAGCCTCTTGTATTCCTCAGAGGCAGAATATATATTTCTCAGTTTACACGAGTTAACTTGCGAAAGAAACAGTTTCATTTCAAATCGCATTTAATTTTATAATTTCTCTGTGAACCGTTCATCCTTTAACCTGTATCTTCACACTGTTTCTAACTTGTTTAGACGAAACCCATGGGGCTTGCTGCGTACGAATAAAAATAAAAATAAATATAATGCAAGAATATTTTTACTTTTGTTATTGCCGAAATTTTTACAGATTCAGTTTTTTAACCATGCTTTTCACGGACATAACATAATACAAGGCAATGTAGTGTCGCAAACCCCCTAACAAATTACATTTGATTCTGCGTAAACCACATTTAAGCTCAATAGGGGATAAGCGTGTTAGGTAACTTTTCTGCGGGTGTTGTTATTGCAAACTTATTGGATTATCAGCATCTATACTTTCTTGGTCCGGAAACGCGAGAAAGTGGTAAGCTGCACGCAAGGTCTCCTGCTGGTAAACAAACAAGTAGGAACAGTATATAAATAAAGGTTTTTTACGCGATTCTTTGCTTGCTTTGAACTCAATTATTGATTTCCAGTATTTGGAGTAACACTGGGCGAGTAATCAAATTTATAACAATAGTGCTAAGTAACAACAACAACAATAAAATAATAATAATAATAATAATAATAATAATAATAATAATTCCGGGTGCAAATAAACGCATTAAAGAAGTAGCGCAGTTTTAGAGCTCTTTTTTACGCAAAACTGATTCAAATTCTAAGATGGAATTGGTACAAATCCTAAGGGAATGTATGGCAGACCTAGGGAAAGTTCATTGTAATTTAACTTGGAAACCTAATACTGCAGTTGGCCTGCCATAACATGCAACGACCGTTTTTCTTTCTTTAGAAATTACACAAGTTAACTAATTATCAGAGTTAACAACTTGGTGTGTTCGGCTATTAAGCCCAGAAAATGTGTTGGCGTGCAAGTAATTTTTCTCACTGAAATAAAATTTAAGCAAATGTTGGCCACTTTTATCTTTAACATATACGATCTTAAACGAACTACAATTTAGTTTCCTTGTTATAAAGAGGTTTTTATGTGAAACTATCACGAAAGCCTTTGCATTTTTTGAAATAATTTGGGCATACCTTGGCATAAATAGAATGTTAAAGTTTTAATTGCATCTATAGTTTGAAAAATAAATAAATGCAGACTTTAGTAGCACACATTTAAAATCTAATACTATTTCCGACCAAGTGCACCAAGGATGAATTACTAGCTTAGAGAGTAAATTCTGTTTAGTAGACTTTTCTTGTTTAGAAGGGATCTGGGTACGTTACTTTAACATAGACAAAGGTATTGTATCTCAAATACAATAGTTATTTATTCAGTTGTTTATTACCTTTCAACATCATGCATTTAGGGCAACATTCAAGAAAGATTTCTAAGCACCCACAAACCACCCATTTGATGGAATAAATAATTTTTCTCTTCTTTATTTTACAAAAAATGATAAATCCTCGGAAACAAAATATGACGAATATGGCTGACATCGGTCTATCCATTTTCTGCAACACAATCATATACTGATGAACGATATTTGTCTTCCAAGAAAAGTACAACTTTGGAAAGTAGCCACTACTTTTTTCCCTTTTGTTTGGTTCATTAACGGACGCTCATTAAAATCTTTGGTCATTAGCGTCCCATTCAATTCAAATAGTGAAGCTGCGGATAAATTTTGCTCAGAGGTTTCTTCTTTCAGTCTTGAGGTTCTTTTACGTACAGTAAATCTTCTACACGGAACTTTACTTCCCTTCCGCAGGAAGCCTACTTAATATTTTTACGCACCAAAAACATTCCGTGCGTCCCATGTCGTACATTTCGGCACGATAAAGAACCTCAAGCCTGAAAGAAGAGGCCTCTGAGCTAAATTTGTCGGTTTTTCACGCCCTGAATTGAATTGTACGCTGATGACCTGAGATGTTAAAGAGCGTCCGTAAATATATCAAATAAATAAAAAAAAATGCTCAGAGTTACTTATCTTTGATTAGTTCCGACTCAAAGGAAAAGGCAAATGATAAATAGTCTTCAATTATGGTTTTCAGTGGCTAGAAATGTAATATCCCTCTTTTGCATTTTGGAAGCGCAAAACTTCAGTGCAGCACAAAACGGGATCCTATGCGGCAGAAAATAGGTTCAATTTGAATGGATATTAGCCACGCTGCCCTCTTTGTGGTCTAACTATTCAACCACTGCAATATAACGCACCATGAACGGTTTCATTTGTTAAGTAACGTTGATAGCGTTACGCATGTCAGTTAAGCTGTTGATTACTCCCAAATACACATTGTCAGTCCTTGCAGATTCTGCCTCCCGAGTAAATGGAAGGGTATAAATCTGTTGGATAATATTTTAGCAATGCAATTCTGAAACAGCCATGCACACTTCATTTAATATGGTATCAATAATAGACCCGAGAGCGAGGTGGGCCGTTGATTCAGCAATGGAGATGGTGTAGCGGTAATAGGAACGTGCACAGTTGATGGTGCTGAATGACACAAACTCCGTCCCCCACCCCTATCTCTCTCTCTCTCGCTTTTGCTAAATCTCCCACTCCCTTGATGCTTCTATGCTTCGCTACTCATAAATAATATGCACGCCTCTTAGTATTTCATTCGCAAGGCTGATTATCCGTGCAGTAGTTATTACGAATCGAATTCTTTCCATATGTCCCCCAATGTAATGCCACATAATATTCCAACTGGATTGCAGTAAATATTCTGTTGCACAGGATAAACCTTAACTGGCGATATTTAGTTTTTGCACCCTTTCAGTTTACCACGTTTCTTAATTCTATTCAGTTTGGGCAGGAAACAAATTCTTCCATTTTTCCTACTCCACCTCATGTCACTACTTATTAAAGGCTTTGCATAATGTTCTTTATTGCTCTTGGCTTGAAATATAGGAAGATTTAGAATATGAGGTTTTGATAGTAAGTTAATGTTGCCAATTTTTGGAGCCCGACGTTAGTAAACTTCAAATTTTTAAACTAAAAATTCAACGATTGTTAATTAGTACTCCTATTTTTATTTGCAGTTAAAAGTCATTAATGAAAACTGTTTTATTCGCATGAAGAAGCACGTGTTGAAAACTAATTCATTATTTATTGGGTTTATAATTATTTTATATTCACGAACGTGGATTACTCCTAAAATGAGACAAGTTTTTGGAAAAAAAAAGCTGTTTCTTTACTAAAGTTGAGATTATGAAGTTTATAGAAGCTTGTTTAGCAATAGCGATAAGTGAGCTAGATAATACTGAAATTAATGGAATCAAGAATTAGTTAAAATTGAAGGTATTTTTATTGACATTGTTCTGCAATTAAAGATTGAATAAGTGCCAAAAGAATATATATTTTCTGGTACCAAGATAGTCCAAAAGACAATTTTCGACAACTACTAGGTATAGAGGTCAAGTGGAAAACAACAGTTATCTCTATTTCACTTCAGAAATTCTATGCATAAAGATTATTAATATAACTCATTCCAGTGTAATATCAAATACAAAAAAATCTTCCTACAATTAAACCGAAGCTTATGAATGAAACAAATTAGTGCTGCAAGGAGAAGTGCTTGAAATAATTGAAAATTTCCCAAAATTCTTTCAATATATGATTGACGAAAAAAAGTTATTTCCTTAAAGTGATTGCCAAAGGCAGTTTTAGAAAAGAAAGTTTGACTGAGGGAATTGAAAGATATACAATTGAAATAGTAAACCTTAGTAATATCACTCAACAGAATATAAAGTCTAAAACAAAAACTACCGAAGAACCATATTCCCGAACTAATCTTGTTGTATATAATTCCAATAAAGATGGTATAAACAATTGAAGATGCATGCATAAAAGCTGGAGCATCAGGAACAAAATGTGCATCAATCTATACCTGACTACTTTAAGGTACTGTGTGCACCACGGGCCAAAGGGCTCAAGTCTACAGTAAAAAAATATGTCACAGAATTATCTGCTATAAATTCATACACTATGTATAATCAGAACATGCCAATGCAAATAAGGTAAAATGAGCAAGTTAAAGATATGAATTACGAAATCACTAGTCCAGGCATTTGTACACATACCTTTCTAAACCTCAGAGGACTACATTTAGCTAAAGTGAGCAAATTACCTGGGAGGTATCTTTGGAACTAAAAGCATAATATCAAAGGAATCTCATATTGAAGCTGTCCCTAGCCCCCATCAATTACAGAGTAATTGAGATAATTGATACCAATAATTGTAAATCAACAACTCTGTGATTTCTTACAGGTATGTTGTGCTTTCTGTATATAGGAAACTTGTATGACAACATTCACGTAGGTAGAATTATGATGGTATAACTTTGAGACTGAGCATAAGGTCTATAAGGTGTAATTTTATTAGTATTTAAGAGATTACATGTAATATTACAGCAAAGTAACCAAAAATTCGCGTTTTTTTTCCGAACACAGTAAGCCTTGGCAAAAGACACACAATAGAAACTAATCCCTTCAGGAATGCAGCGAGCCAAGGGTTTGGCCATGCCTTAGGCATGGAAGCAGGCTGTTTTCTCTGCCACTAAAAGGACATTGGCATTAATGAATAAATTCTATTTGAAGTGAGCTGATCGACAAATAGCAAAGCGTGTGGCTTCATCAAAATTGGGTAGCGAATAGGAAGAACCATGAGTGATGTCAGCATCAGCCTATGAGCATGGTTAAAACTGAATTGGCGCGAAATACCCGCTTCGCTTTTCATGTATAAACGTCAGTTTTTCTAGAGTATACAGGGCTATTCAAAATGAAGGAACAGATTTCAAACATTTATTTCAAAAGTTTAATTTGTACTTTTTATGCATTCAATGTATGCATAATGTGTTACACAACAAATATCAAAACGGTGGCTCATTTCTTGCCACACACGAATCAGCTGGCCTCTAATTATCGAATTCACAGCTTCAAAAATTCGAAGTCGCAGACTTTCAAGAGTGTCAGGCATAAGGGATAAAACACGGTCTTTTTACGTAACCCCACAGATAAAAGTCACAAGGAGTGAAGTGCGGAGACCTGGGAGGCCACCGGCGATGAAGTTGATCTTTTGCTAGTTCTCTTCCAATCCAAAGTCCTGAAATGGTGTTATTCAGGTAAAGTCGGACGTGCTTAGAGAAATGAGGTGGGACACCATCTTGCATGAAGATGAAGTCATCTGAATCATCTTCAAGTTGAGGAAATGACCAGTTTGAAGCATGTGTAGATAGGTTAGTTCTATCACAGTGTCCTCCATGAAGAAGAAAGGTTCATAAACTTTGTTTACAGATATAGCATAGAAGACGTTAATCTTCGATGAATCTATTTCATGTTCAATAACTGACATAGGATTTTCACTTGCCCAAATTCTACAGTTATGCCGATTAACTTTACCGGAAAGATGAAAAGTGGATTCATCGGAAAAAATTAATCGTTCAGAGAAGTTGTGTTCTTCCATATAATCTAGCATGCTAATGGAAAATTCGTACCCTTTGTTCTGGTTGTCAAGATGCAATGCTTGCAATAACTGCAGTTTGTACGGCTTCAGCTGCAGAGGATGTTTCAGAACTCGCCATACCCGTTGGTTGAGGAATGTTAAGTTCCTTGCTTGCTCGTGCTGTGGATTTTGGGTTCCTTTCGTAAACTGTACGAATACGCTCGACATTTTCATCGATGTGCGTGGACGTCCCGTGCTTTTTCGTTTGCAGATGCAACCATCTTCCACGAATTTTCGATACCACTGGTAAATCTGCTTATGCGCAGGCGGTTGTTTATTAAACTGACGGCGAAAAGCACGTTTGACTCCAATAATGGACTCTAGTTTTCCTAATTGCAGCACACAAAATGCTTTTTCCTGTTGTGTCGCCATTTCACTACAAACAACCAACATGGCAAGCAACAGCGCCAATGCGGCTGTGCAAGACAAGCAACAGCGTCAATGCGGCCGTGATTGGAACTTCTACCTAGACGGTTCAAATTGTAAATTTTTTCCTGTTCAGGAACGTTGAAATTATGGTTCTACCTTTTGTAATTTGGAAGAAAGAAATGTTTGAAATGTGTTCCTTCTTTTTGAATAGGCCTGTATAAGAAATAGATTTTGCCTGAAAGGAGCAGTCTCAAAATTCTCCGGGTTAAGTAGTACTGCTGCATCACCCAGGCAGTTAAAGGAAGAGATACCCAAGTCCGAGGTGCAGGATCCAACGTCAACGAGGCTCGACCATCAATCAACGCGCGAGCTTCATAAGGCATCGTTGTACTGCATTAAATACCATCTAAGTAGCACTTTCCTCATATTAGGCACAATCTGGGTGAATATAACTAAATTTACGTGTTTCTCAAGTTTACGTCAGTGATCTGGCGTGAGACGTGAGTTCATCTGATTATTCATGTTTTGGATAATAAACAACTGCAGCAACTAAGCCAAGAGCCGTTATTTATTGGCGTATTCAATATCAAATCTCATTAATAATAAATAGAAATAAACAAATAAAATCTCCAATCATGTTTTCCAATTTCTTCAACAGGGATTATCTTTTGATTAAGTCAAGAGCTTATAAATATCATATACTAGTTTTCCTCTCTCCTTCTCTAGGTACTGTGGATGTTTTGGAGATTTTGCACTATCATTATGGTGGATCTTCCTGGTACGAAATTAAGTTGTGATTTGGCCAGTCGTGGCTCATTAACTTGTTTTTTTCTCACCGTTATCATCCTTGTGAGTAAGTTCATTTCAGTTTATTCTAGTGCTATTCCTCGGTAAGCGCTGGGGTAATTTTTTTCCTTTAAATATTTTTTTTTGATTGTAGATATTTTGCATGTTGTTGATCTTTTTCCTGTTTTTAAGCATTTACTCACATGTCTAACCATATTTATCCTGGTTGTACAGTTGCTTTTATAAATGTTCATTTATATGCTATAGATCTTGGTGATCTGTTGTTTCTTCCTTTCTGGATAGCCATTTTGTCTTCCTCCAGTGTGAATTTGCAGCACTGTTTAATTTCCCCTGGCGTAAGGTTGTTCTTTTTTGCCCTTTAAATATTACACCTTTTATGTGTTTTCCCTATTTTTCCATGGATATATATTTTTGGAATGTATAATTCCGACGTCAGAGTAGTCATAAATGTTGTTTCTTAAAACTAGAGAGAGACTTCACTCTTCCACCTAGATACTGTAACGTAAGTGTATACAATGCAATAATGCAGTAGAAAAAGTATGCTGAGAAATAAGTTTCTACATATTGCTTTAGTGGTGAAAATAATGAAACAAAAACAAGGATAAAATTAGTTCAAATTGTAGTGAGTATTAAAGTTAAAATTTTAAAATGTTTCACTTAAATTTTTAAATTTAAAAATACAGCAATGGGAATCATCTAATGACAATCTCATCTTTACAGTCCTTTCCTTCCGTATCCCTTCTAAATGCTACTGTGGCTAAGAACTGCACTATTCTTTCTGCAAAATAAATCTCACTTAATGTTAGTTATTTATTTTATTGCGACAGATAGTGACTGAAGAGTGCGGTTAGTTTGTGGGAAGCATTAAGGTTTCGCTTCATTTCTAAATTTGAAGTTGCATTTTTGATAACATGAAGCAGATACATGCTTGTCGTTTTATCTCATAGAGTAACGGGAAAAGCGTGCGCATTTCATACTCAGACGTAATAATAAAAATACCGCCAGGGGTGGCCGAGGTCGTTAAGACACGGGCTCGTGAGCGGGAGGCCTAGGGTTTGAATCCCGCCGGGACCTCCCTGAGTGGGGTTTTTCCAGGTTTTCATCAATCATCATAACTGCCAAATGCCAGCGAGGTACCCTAAACTTACGCCTGGAACGCTTCCTTCCTTAAAAAATATCCTTTCCCAATTTACCATTTCATTTCATGCATCAGTGTCCACCGCCTGTGGTGCCTCAGCAGTAAAAACGGGCGTTAAACACTATTCAAAAAAGTACTAAAAACGGCGCGTTTCTTTTACTTGCTCCAAGAGTTTTAAGTTTTTTATTTCTGTTCATGTTCTTCTTCAGTTATTCTCGCCATCTTTATAGTGTTAAAACACACTAAGTTTGCGTGCAAAGGTGTTGTTTTACGTGAGCAAACATGTTCACAATAAATAGCAACAGTTTTAATAAACATCAAGGATTACTCACCATTTTTATTGCATCCATTACACAATGCAGCTAATGTGTGCTGTAGTAAGACATTAAATATGTAATGCAATTTATATACTTTACGGGCATATACGTGTTTACATTGTAGCCGGAATTAAAGACCGTCTTTGATTAAACTAACATTGTTATAATTAAGGCTAGTAATAATTTACATAAATATCATCTGATACATGTATGTAGTGTGTAGTCATTAGACAGCACCTGTGCTAAACAGTAATAAAGGTCCATTGTGTATTTATGTGAATGTAAAACTGTTCGGGTCGCTTGGAAATGTTAAAAGTTTTGACCTGGGGAAAAGGGTTATGTCCTGAAAAGAGGTAATTCTCTTTTCAAAGGGTTTAAAGAAAACCATTTAACGACAGACAAAAGCAGAGAAACATATTCTTTCAATTACTGAGGGTAACGGCACTAATGACTTTACGGGTGGATTTCTTTCGAGGAAGGAACAAATGTCAATCTCAGATGACAGCTCAAGTTTATAACCCCTCATAACAATAACATTCAAACGTCGACAGATTTTGACATGACTTTGCAAAACAAATAGATGTTCCTTATTTATGGCCGAGATTTCATTGTGAGCAAATTTGAAAGGACAGAAAAGTGAAAGGAGATGTCAGATTATACAAATTTCCCAACATTTATGGCAGGAATGTCCGTTCTTAGAACTATTATAACGTGAGAGGTATTTCCCAGAAATTGGTCCCACAAAACCAATAGAAATCTTACAAAATTGAACGAATCGGAGCGAGCCTGCATAATTATAGATATTAAGGAAGGACCAATAACGCAGATAGAATCGAACTGAGCTCCATAAATTTCGCGGATTTAATTTTCACAATGGCAGGCTCCTAATAAACAATAAACTTTACATCTGATATATAATGTAAGGGACACAGAACAGGGGAGGACTTAGAGAGAGCAGCAGGACCTTCGACAGCAGTGAAAAGTTAGCGGTCCGGGATCCGAGGCTAAGAGCTAAAGGTTGGATAGTCGGAGAATGGAACTGTAAGAGTTAATTTAAATAAGCGGGCAAAAGAATAGACAATCAAAATCAAAGTGAGCGAAGTCGGTAGGAGAAGAACAATAGTCAGTCAGTTCGACACATTTCCAAGCTTACGCGGACCATCCAGTATTCTGTTAAGTGTAAATAAATGACGTCAGATAAGAACTGCAGTGTTTCCGTGTAGCTTTGTAGATTTCCTTCCCTCCCCTCTGACTCAGACGAGTCACAAAATTCCAGAAGTTCCCTGAGGCAAAGGTTCCTGATCCCGACACAAGGGGCATCCAACCCAGAACTCAAAGAAACACAACTAATCCACGCCTCCTCATCCCGCGAGCGGACTGATACCAGCCTATCCCCCGAACGGCCCCAACATATACAGCGCGTAGCACTTTAAAGTAGCACCTTGTGTATCTCCTACAGCCTGAACTAACGATGAACTGTATTCACTAGATTGATAGACAGACAGGATCACAAATAAAGCGTACATAAGGCTTATGATATTTATTGGAAAGGGTATTTTTGACACATAATTGTGTTGATGTAATGAAACTCGTTTCTAGCCTAGTTAAAATTAAAATACATGTAGTTAAAATGATAATGGTTATGGCTTCTTAAACATTTCACAAATATAGCAAGTTTAAACTGGGTAAAATTGAAATGCCAAAACTGTTTTTGCCTTTACCTGGTGCTAATAGACCAATAGGTATATTGTAGATGTACTTTTGAGAAAAAATATACTTTGCTAATGGTCATAATTTTGAACATATTTTGTCAGCAACGCATTTTTTTTTTGTTTTGTTTATATACAGACGCTCTTTAATATCTCCGGTCATAAGCGTCCCATTCAATTCAGGACATGAAACGGCCGATAAATTTTGCTCAGAAGCCTCTTCTTTCAGGCTTGATGTTCTTTATCTTGCCGTAAATATTTCATATGGGACCAACGGTTTTACTTCTCTTCCGAAGGAAGTCATATTTAGGATTTTTATGTTTGAAAAAATCAATCGGTCCTGGCCGGAATCGAATCTTGGGTTTAGGAGACAAGTATGAATACTACTTCACCACCAGGACCGACATTTTCTTTTCCTATACAGATGCGCAAACTCTTCTCTGTTAATGTCACTGTTTTGTTTATCAGACTTGCATGTTTAGATATCTTTAGAAAACACACCAAAAATAAAAATACGAACGTTTTATTCCGAAGCGGTTTGATATGCAAGCACATAGGACGCCAAATTTTGAAGCAGTTTAGTTGGCTACGGCTTCGTGCCCCAGGTTGGGCACCGATCTTAAAGCGATTTGTTATTGACGTCGAGTGGCCTCACGTTATGGTGCCAATTTTTGAAGCAGGTTCAGTAGGGGGATTATAATCGCTTCGGTGTTATAGCCCACGCTTCAATGACAATTTCTTAAAGGGAATCTGCTATTTTGTTGATTGGGACTCACCGGGACCGGGAGAGGCGTTCAATAGGATAAATAAGCTCGCGGTAGATGTGTATTCTTTTGCGTCCTCTGGTGTTTTGCGTATAATAGATTTAACTACATGAATGCAAACTTAGTGAACGAGTGTGAAACTTAAAATCGAACTTATAATGAGTAATGCAAACTACTTCTGCAAAATGCGTGTATCTTACCGCGTGTAGATCTAATTACTGCGTCTCATGGCATGTGAAAAGTTGAAAACTGAGAAATGTGCGTTGCTCAACTACGTGTGTTTCGCCCCGATTAAAACTTAAGACTGTCTGCCCCAGCCAAACAACCCCATTCTTGTAGGTTAAATTCAAATCAAGTGATCGTTGCTTTAAGACGGTTACGGAGACACAAAGACTCGCGCAATCTTGGGCCTATCTTTAAAAGTTCAAACGTAAATTTTCCATTTGCTAGTTTAAATTCAACTGCCCCAAGTTCCATTCACATTCTTTAAAAGTTTAAAACATTTCGTTGGATGGTTTAAATGACTAAAAGTACGACCTTTATTCGTTTGATGGATTAAAAGTCTTTCAAGGGAACCATGATTTCATTCGTGATATAATCCAATGGTTAAGATTATTAAGAAAATATTTCTAGAAGAAAAAAACAATGTTTTACTTAAACTATTAAAACTTATGTTAATATATTTTTGTATTTTATTTATTTTCACTCTTAAATAATTAAGAAAGTTAATATTTTATATTCCCTTTCATTGACCCTACAGCAGCTGTCCTTTTAAAAAGAAAGCGGATTTACACATGGGACTCTCGGGTTAGGTTACTTCCTCTGAATAGAAGTTTATAACAACTTTTTTGGCTTTCCAGGCTTCTGCAGCAAAACACCAAGGAGCTTTCTTTTTTGACATTCAACTCACCTTTTAGCATTTTACCGTATTATACATTTATATCTATTACATTACTAATTACAATACATGAAATATTATGCTTAGGCTCACATAAGTACGCATTATATTTACATTTCAGTGGGGGCAGATCGGAGGAACTGTTTCAATTCTTTAGGCTGAAACTTTTAAATTCCAATTCTTTTGTCACTTATTGTTCATGCGCCATTCTATGTTAATAACAATTACATCGAAATATACAGTTTTAATGGAGAATTCTCATTAACTATTTGCATTGAAACATGTGACAATATCATAAACATTTACTCGAACGCAGTGACGGTTGGGCATTCTATTCAGAAGGTCCTGGGTTCATCCTGATTTTGGGTTAGTATTTTATTTCCCTGTCATTTAGGAGAATGCCGGAACGGATTTTTCCTTTCCGCGAATTTTCTGCTCTTCCATTTCATGTCATTTCATTCCGTTGGGTCTATTACAGGATCAGAAATGCCAGGGTGAGGTGGGCTTGTACAGTGGGATGGTGGCTTGTGTTTTGAAAAGGTTTATGCCCTGGCATCTGGTATGGAAGCGGACCTTCTGAAAAGTTCCGCCGGCTTCGGTAAGTTCTTACTGGAAACATTGTGAGGGAAAGGCTTACCATATTTTTAGGGTCAACCGAGGACATATTCATAATCAAATCATTACCGCAGAATTCATGTTCATTTTAAACACATGTACTTATTTTCGCACAATTATAAAATAACTTGAAACTTCCGAACAATTCTAACATATTGAGTTAAAATGTACTTCCAGAACAATTGATGAGTTATGATAGACATTTTATAGATAAAATTACAAGAGATATACATTTAATCTTCATTAAGATAAAACATTGATAATATGAAGGTTGTGAATTTTACAAGAAAATATTAATATTAATTTCCACAATAAATGGATTCTCAGATGTGTGAAAATCCTCTCAAAAATATACGTGCTGACTGTATTACTGTTGTGTTCTAGGTAATGATAATTTTCAGTTTACTCAGTTGCACTTGTCAATAGACATGCCTTTTTTCATAAATGGCTTGTTTGGTTTATATAATGTTCTGAAATTTACAACATGCAAGTTACGAATTAAATTTCACGTGGATAATGGGAGTTCAGCCTAATTTACACATAAAATATGTCCCATAATTGAAAACACTGGACATATTCCACGCAAAGAAATATCAAATTAAACCATTTTACAAATATTGGTACATCAAGTTTCTGGCGTTTCTTGAATAATATCTGGTACTTTTTGGAAATTAAACCGCAAACTACATTTTGATTTTTAATTATCTTGTTCAACAGCGTTCGTTCATAAAACAGGTCATAAATAATTTAAGGAATCCTTTACAATTGTAGTAAACTTGTGCATGCTCTAGTAAAATAGACCAGTTTATTTTAGTTTGTAGCTTTATCCATAGAAACTAACTAATTTTATCTAACTGTTTCGCCGCAACTCTTAAATACTGGATACTAGAATTATAAAAATTGTGTGTTTTTCAGAAGATTGCTGCTTTATAATGTAATTATGTAATTATTTTCTTTTAGAGTACAATTCGTTGATAGAAGATGGTACAAATTTCTGGACTTTCCTTTTCTGAAATTGACGAAATAATTCACAATATGTTTGAAACGCTTGTGTTGCTGTAAAATAATCAGCTTCCAATTTCAAAATTACCATACTAGATAACTGAGAGTACCATACAAAAAGTCAAATGTAATTCTCTTTAAAAATTGTCCAGAAAATTAATTAACGATTTTGGGCGTTTGTCACAAGACAGAGGAATGGTGTAAGCCCATCAAAAATTGCCAGGATTATTTATACAAGTGGTAACAAATTAAGAAACCTTGTACTGCTATTGGATAATATAAAATCTTTTTGTGATCTGTTTCCAAAAATCCTCAGAACTCTTTGTTTTGTTACTCTTATTGTATACATATGAAAATGTGTATAAATTAGATTAGATAGAAGGGGGTTTGTTGGAGTTTTGTCGAACCCCCACATGTCGGCCTAAAAGGCTTATTGTGCACTGCCATAGGAAGAGTCGTTTTCACTGTTTCCCAAAATCTGTTTCTTGAACAAGTTTCAGTATTTTTGTTTCAATATCATTGTTCGTTCCCAGGTTTTACCGGGTTATAGTAACAGTAAGAGTAAAGATGGGCAATTAAACAGGATATGTGAGGCATATCCTCGTCCTGTTTGCACAATCTGCAAATGGGCTCATCTTTATAGAATCCTACTTTACATAGATGTTTCCTGAAGTAACCATGCTCAGTAATTAACGCAACTACTTTCCTCATTCCTCTTCTGTACAGTTTTAGGAGAGACGAGGAAATAGTATAGCTTGCACCTAGGACCAATTTCTTAGCTGCGACGGTTTTGAATGGGGGGAGAGGAAGGGTAGACAATGGACGATGGTGTTAATTAATTATGATTTAAGAATATTGGTGAAATCCAATGAAGTTCCTCTTCTCTCCCGCCGCTGTTTCGAAGCGTCGATTTGCCTCTGCTAGCTTCTTATATATGTAACTGGATCTTTTATTACCTTTTCAGGTCAACGGGTGGAAAATGTCGGGAACTAGGGAATATGTAACCAGAGTACAAGACTGATGATGAAACTGTTTATTTACTTCTGCCACTGTTTCTCTGCAAAGAATCGTCTTTCAAGTTCTATAGGACTTCAAGATCACTTGACTCTTATCTTAACTCAGTGACGAACTTCACCTCCCGGTTCTTTCTCTACACCTTGACTGCTCGACACTTATTGCTCCCAAAACCTATTTCTCATGACTTCTCAATTCTATATACTTCCACGAATGCTCAATTCTTACTATACCGAATTTACTATTCCCTTCGCTTACTCACTGACGGCTTGCAAAACTCTCCTATCAGGAAGGTTTGCCAATAGCTCCACCTCTCCCGATGGCTTTCCAAAACTCACTTCCCGATGGCTTTCCAAAACTCATCTTTTATCAACATTTCCTCATCCCGTTGTTAGACCTACTTCTCCCCTTTTACCGTTGTTTCACTACAAAATTCTCCCTGTTCGCTGAGGGGCGTACATACACCTCTACTCTCAGATTCTTTATTGGCCCTTACCTGAGATCTCACTTTTAACCGATTTCTACTTTCCCATATTTTAATTTTGTTAGTTCACTCTCTATTGTTCAATCTTTCCTACTGTTCCCTTTTGTAGGCTAAATAAAAATGAAAGTCCACAGAAGTTAAAATAGACACCCTTTTCTTACACAAAAGAAGTCTTATAACAAAACCTACCATGGGTGACTATCCGTATATTCATCGCCTAGCACAATGCCATTCACTTTCTCTTCGGACACGGCATATTGACGCCAACCATCCAAGAAAATACTCAACTCATATACAATATATAAATAACTTAGCAACTAATATGAATATACATAAATTGCACACACTAGCTGTAATACTATTTATAATATCTTTGATTGATAAGATTAACATTCTGTAGTATTTCAATCAGGTACGTCATTATTACTGCTTCATAGCTTGTTTTTTGTCTATGATATGTGCCACCTAATTAGTGTTTTTACTCAATCCATGTTTTAACAGCAGTCTTAGCAGTACTGATTTCAACAATGGTGCAAGGTGAACAAAGAGTGTATCAATGCTCATTTTTTTCCAACATATCTGTTTTTTAATTTCAACAATTGCCTCGATGACCCTGCACCCACCGCAGGTTAAGTCTGTTGCGAGAGGCCAAGACATTTAGGGTATTTAGGTATTCTCATACAAGTTTAAATTTAACCTGGTTGGAGGAAAGTGATTTTAAGGCACTTTTACTATCTGAGAGAATGAGAATTCGCTTACCATGGCCCTCTCAAGTCCTTTAAAGTCGGCCTTGGTTATCTAGTGTAACCATTTTTGCCTCGTAGACCCAAGATTCGGGGGTTAAATCCTGGCCAGAGTTGAGGGAATTTTTCGGGCGTAAAAATTTTAAGCATTGCTTCCTACGGAAGGGAAGTAAAACTGTAGGTGCCATGCCGTACAGTTACAGAACGGAAAAGAACCTCAAGCCTGAAAGAAGAGGCCTCTGAACAAAGCTTTTCGGCCGTTTCACGTCCTGAATTGTATGGGTAACTGATGACCTGAGATGTTAAAGAGCGTCATTAAATAAACCAAACCCACAAAAGAATAATTAAAAAACAGAATTCAGGGTAGCAAATAATTTAGCCTAAAAACTGAGCAGTGTTTCCCAAAGCTTATAATGACACTTGTCTATGGAGATAGGCTACATATATCTGCACCTGATTGTGTCCCTGTGCGCATCCATCGGTAAGTAATACAAGAAGTTGGCACGTTCTTTATTACGCTTGGTTCCATCCAATCTTCTTGATATCCCAGAGCTACTTCAAATAGAGGGGAAGAACAATTTTGAGTTGCGTTAGGTTGGGCCTCATGCTCAGGATTTAAATATCCAGGAAATTTGGAATAGGAATACCTATAAAGTTTATAAAAAAATTATGTCAAGAGATAGGAATCATATGGTATTTGCAATAAATTGTGCACAAATTGAACTAAATATCCAATACCTAATATAGGCGTATTTAAATCACTTTGAAATTATCTAAACTTGAACCATCCATGGATGTGTAGAATAGGTAGTATTCTCTAAAGAATGCAACACATTTGGAAAATAAATGGTTGGGATATGTAACTTTTTAACAAGTTAAGATGAGAGTGTGACGTATTGATACTGAGTTCATGCCTATTAGTATGGAATAGCTTTTTAGCAACATATCACTATTATTCATATTCTTGACTTTAAAAAACATCTCCTATGTTTGCTAAACCAGAAGTATTAATAGCATTCTAATATTTATATGTTTTCACTGGTATTCAGTTTTAAAAGTTCGCATTCCTGATGCAGTTTAGCACTAAGTACTCACTTTTTTGTAAATTGTATAAAGTAAATCCCTTATATATGTTGTGTGTATGTGTGTATGTGTGTGGGTGTGTGTGTATGTCAAAAGCATGTAGACACAAGCGTGCAAGACATCCAGAAGCGTACTATTCGGGGGACTGGAAATAAAGTGCTTTTGCGTAGATATCTGGAAGAAAATACAAAATTGATACGTGAATTATACAAGATGATCAACTTATAGACCTAAAATAAAAAAGAACCTCTTGTTGGTTATAAAAATTCAATAGCTATCTTCTTGTTCAGATTACTAAAACCTGGACGTATAATAAGCATAGTTAGGAACCCAGTCTACGTCTGAACTTCGCCGCTAGTGGATCCTGGACATCTGGTATGCCCCTTCCACCCGGAGGTTCCCCCACACCAGCTCTTAAGAGAGGCTGAATACTGAAATATTCTCCTCCGTCCCTCAGAATCCTGCTATGTGCATTTGCTGTAGCAAAGCTCACATGAACTACACAGCTGGCCATTGAAATTTCAACATATTTTGCCTGTTCATATTAGCTATACGGAAATGATGCATATCATTTTGTTCGGTTATTTGACGGGGCTGTTGTGATCATGTTCATCCTACATCGATCCAATAATCTCACATTCGGTTTATTGCGAAAGCATTTCGTGAACGGCGTTCTAAAAGTTTCCGACCTGATCAAGAAAACATGAGGTTTAAGAAATATATATATATATATATATATATATATATATATATTAACATAGTCACCTTATAAGTGAATATATTTAGTCCAATCGGCTTTACACCTTTTAATACCCTCAATAAAAATATGTCCAACTGCGAAACATAAGCTTCTGTTTCAGTTTCATCCTCATCATTTGATGTGAATCTTCATCGACCCAACCATTTCTTAAGGTTCAGGGACAAAAATATTCCCTGGTAGCCGAATCCGACAAATATAGCGAATGTGGAAGCACTTGTAGGTGAAGTTTAATGCAGTTTTGCTGCAACAAACCCAGACGTGTCTGAAGGCACATTATCGTGATGAAAGAGAAATTTCTTTTTCGCAAGGTGTGGAGTTTAGCCTTCAGTTGATACAGTGGTGAAGCGTAATACTCCCCGGTGATGGTTCTGACTTATAACTAGAAGTTTCTTCCGAGCTTAGCCGTGGTCTGTTGGGGCTAAGGTGTCCAAACGTTTCATCCCTACCTGCGGAGGACATCTTTTGGGTCTGAGTCTTCTGGGCGAAGATCCTGGGACGTTCTGACTTATGAAGGCAGCCTAGGAGCATCACATTATGAGAATCTCAGAAAACCTTAGTCATGGATTTTCCTGCAGATAGAACCATATTTACTTTTCGTCTCCGGCGTGTAGTGGTGAATCCATATTTCACCCACTGTTATGAAAAGTCGGAAAAACCTACTGGAAATATGTTTGGACAACTCTAAATACATTTGAGAAATGTCTTTGGTCCATTGTTAACAAACGCGGCTCCCATTGAGCGGAAAGCTTTTTCATACTCAAAACTTCGTGTAAAATGTAATAGTCACGGCCTCTCGAGGTCTTTGCAATAAGAGTAACTCGCGTTCCTTCAATCCGCGATCATTGAATACGGCATTAAACTTTTGGTCCTAATCTCGTCTATCGTATCACTTTTCAGACTCGCTGAGCTCTCATCATCTTGATTGGATGTGCGACCTGCTATTCAGCAACCCACTTTTTAACGTCGAAAACGAATGGAAAGAAACCTTTAATATGGAATCTAACTCCTTTTTTATCTCTGTTGGGGATTAAACCTTCAAAAAAAGTACTTCATCACAGCTCATATTTCAGTTTTTATCCATTTTGTAGCAAGTATTAACACTTGTTTGTTTACACGATCGTCACAAACAAGTGACTACACTTGCACCTCTGAAGCTTTACAGTGCGTCGTCTAAAGGACAATACTTAACTATCGTAGTAATTTGGCCATCTTGACTATCTTGACAACTCTCAGTAGGGCCGAGAACTTTAAGAACATCCCTAGTACTTTAATAACCTCGCTGCTCTGTAAATTTGTTGTGTGCGTTTATATATGAACGTATGTATGTGCATATGTGTGGGTACTTTATTTATACATCATTTTAAGCACCATTCTTTAGCTAAAATATGTGCGACTTAATTTTTATCCATCAAGTAATAATTTAACCTGCATATGGGCTAGCTGCTAAAAAAATGTTCAGACCTCTGAAGATGTGTGGAAATATTGTAGTTAGTTCAGACAGTAGATGAGGACATTTAACATCGTTTAAGAGAAAGAAAAACATTTTATTCCCTTTTTATTAGAACGTTTACCCATTACGAAAGTCAAACCCTTTATAGTTTATGTAGCTCTTTAAAGTAAAACATTCTAATAGTGAAAATTACATCTAAATAAATTTGTGCAAATTTACATACTAAATTTCTTAAAACACCAAATAATTAAATAGCGATTGACTTATAATTAAGCTAGTAAACATTTAAAAAAATATGAGGCCCATTTAACTAAACGGTTATATCAAATGGGACACCAAGGAGCATACCAAAACTTAGGTCACCAAAATATACTTACACATCTTATTGGCAACAACTTACGGACAAGTTAACAAGAAGGCAGGTAAGTTTACCACAAATATCAACAATTATGTAAAACGCGTTTCTAGAAACATTAACGCCCAGTAAATGCATTACAGCTAAATGGCAAGGTGCCTCAAGAGAGAGCTTATTTCACCACTTTAAGTTTAAAAGTTACACCTTTACATGTCTATTAAAACAAGCTTAAACAACTTATACCAAACTTAGGTCGCAGTAAGGCAACTAAGAAGCTCCGATCAATATCCAATGAAAAGCCAAAATGAACTCCCTCCCCGAAACTTCTTAGCTACGTAGACTCACTGCAAAGGCTCAAGAGAGAATCCCCATATACTGTCACGGAACAACCGTCTAGTTCAACGACTTCGTTCAAAGACAAGACCTTCATTAACAAATCCCGCATAGACCTGAAATATGAGGCGACCACGATCACTTGACAGTACCAAGGAAAGAGAAAGAAACAGGAATATGGATTAATACATGTACTTCCATGCAAAAAGGGCAGAATTTTTGCTATATACTACTCCCATTAGCATCCCCTCAGTCACAGCGCATAGATCCTGACAGCGCGGTATCTCCCTCTCCGTTATTACCGTAGGTGCCCCAAGCTGTGAGCGGGACTCAAGTATCAAAAATATCCTGCACCGACCCAGATCATCCATTCCATATACTACTTGATAAGTGTTCTGCTTAATTATAGATAAATAGATAATTATAAGTAAGAAAGATTAACTGCACTTTGATAATAACATCAATTGAGGGCGACTGTAGAGTAGCTTTAAAGTGAAACCAAGTTGAGACACAGGTACACAGACGAACTCTATCTAATTAAGGTAAAACCAAACTAACACAACGCTAGTGTGCTTGTACAACACACAGCCGTGCACTTCAGAACTCGGTGTTTTTACTGTTAGTGGAAAGCATCTCTCGCCTCTAACTAGCCAGTGAAGTACAATTTACACTGATAATATTGTGTTTTAGCTACAATTTTAAAATTCTTAAAAGGGGAACTATTTTAACTCGGGCTTGTGTTTCAAACAAGTAGCTGTTACTCAATATTTAATTTTTTTCTGTTATATCCAAACCAAAAAAAATCCATACCTAAAATTTACAAAATATAAAAATATTAAAATTTTGTTAAAACTTTTTAAAAATAATATTGTTGACAAACGACTGCATATAAAATAATGCAAATAATATTGCTTCTTTCACTTGGATATAGTGATATGACTACCAGTGCATTAAGTTTCACAACAAACAGTATTGTTTTAATTCAAGAAGATGGTGAATATAACTAAAGAAACATATTCATTCTTCACAACGTTCAAATTACTTGTCTTCATTTCATCAACCATGCCGGAATGACAAACATGCGTAAAATGAACATTAGTTTTAAACAATTTAATGGGCAGAGTTTATATATATTTTAGTAGTACAAATTGAGAAAAATTGTCTTATTTCAGTTAATCAACCGACACTGCCAAAGTGTAAACAGCATTTGGATTTGATTTTGCCTTCTACAATTACTCAATCGGTGGTATAGGTGAAGCATGCTCTTATTTAGAGCCAAGTTTCGAGATTTAAAGCCCGGCCGAGGTTTATAGATATTTCTGGATGCAAAATTCTAGACCGAAAGTCCTGCGGGAGGACTTAAACAGTAAGTCCAGTGTCGTAGATTTAAGGCATGTTAAATAACTCCATACCTAAATAAAGAGGCCCCTGGACAAAAACTATTGGCGTTACACGTCAACATAATACCTAAGTTTCCTGTAAGATGGCGCTAATAGCGATGGGCCCTCTGTATGAAATAAGCGTACTTGAAAATTCTCAATGGTAAACTTCCTTCATTGGAGGTGCCCATGTTTCGGGATGAAATCACAGTAATAACAACAGCAAGAAGAACAAAAAGTACTTAACCCAACTAGAAAGGCTTAGATATTATTGTGTAAATGGAATAATATATCGTCCTTTTTATTTACTTGCCTCCTAAACCCAAGATCGCGGGTTCGAACCCGGCCAGGACCGATGAATTTTTTCGGACCGTAAAAATCCTAAGTATGGCTTCCTTCGGAAGGGAAGTAAAGCCGTGGGTCCCGTGTCGTATATTTACGGCACGAAAAAGAAACTCAAGCCTGAAAGAGAGGTCTCTGAGCAAAATTTGTCGGCCGTTTCACGCCCTGAGTTGAATGGGACGCTGATGACCTGAGCTGTTAAAGAGCGTCCATAAATAAATCATTCAAATAAAAAATAAAAGTCCTTTTTATCCTTTATGGGTAAAAATGTATAATACCTTAAAATGTTTTCTCTGAAAATGTGGATATTACTGAACATTTACAATATAACCTAAATGAATAATATATAGTTGAAAGTAAAGCACATAATTTACTTACTTTCAGTGTTTTCTGTTAGATTTCGCTGATTTTAGTTTATAACAGAATGATATTGTTCCTCTCTGAGGAATTTTTAATTTTGTAATGAATTGTAATATTAAAGGATTTAACTGACAGTTTTGAATATCAAGCTTAGTCATCCAAACCCTCGTTTTAATCGTTTATTTCAACAGCTGAAGGAAAAATGATATATTTGATCTCGGTTTTCTATATATGAACATTTCCTTTTTTGAGGTACAAAGAAATTAAAGATTCATAATATTTTTCTAACTACAGTTCATACATTTTTCTTTGGGAGATTGTTTGGTATAATTTCTTGTTAAAATAATGCAATGATTTTCATAATATGTGCTTTACGAAGAAGAATCCAAATAACATGTTCATCATTAGCCTAATAACATTATACCTTCCGCGGTCAGCCTTCAGCCTTTAGTTTAGAAATAGTGCAGTGCTTGTAAACTGCTAAAAGCTAAATTAATTATTCTTACTGCCTATATGCCGGAAATGTAGCAATATAAATTATAAATTTATGTTTAAAACTTAATTTTTTCAGTTTTTGTTATTTTAAGAAATGACTATTCCTTACACTTAGATTATACTAAATTAAATTGACGTTTCAAGCCATCACTTTGAAATAGCTAGATAATTAAATATACATCCTCAGCAACCTAGTCTTTTTTAGATTACTCTTTCTAATAAAGTAAAATAGTTCAAAGAATTTTGCCAGAACTGAGCAAAATAAAGTATAAAACTCTGAAACTTTTCAAGTAGTATCATATTTGAATTTGAGGATCCTTAATTACATTACAATATTCACTTGCACACATTAACGATAGTTCACTCTCTCTGTCTATTCTCTAGCACCACGGATGGCCGAGGTCGTTAAGGCGCGCACTTGTGAGCGGGAGGACTAGGGTTCGAATCCGGTCAGGACCGTCCTCCCTAACTGATGTTTTCTCCAGGTTTTCCTCAATCCTCATAAATGGCAAATACCGGGGAGGTACCCTAAACTTAGGCCTGGAACGTTTCCTTTCTTAAAAAAATCCTTTCCCAATATTTCCTATTTCATTTCATGTATCATCAGTGTCACCGCCTGTGGTGCTTCAGTAGTAAAAACGGGCGTTAAACACTAATCAAAAAACGCACTTGCCCTATTCCTTTAGCCCCTATTTATATACTGTCTTTCTGTCAACCTATTATTATTATTATTATTATTATTATTATTATTATTATTATTATTCTGTTATTATTGAAATAACAGAATTGAAAGTGAAATACTACGAACTTCAACAAAGACGTTAATCGATATAAACATATATTCTGAAAAGTATTTTAAAATAACAGTATTAAAAGTGAAATACTACGAACTTCAACAAAGACGGTAATCGATATAAAAATGTATTTTGAAAAGTATTTTGAACCAAATATAAAAAATTCAATTTGTTGAAAATTCGGGAATATTGTCTTTCAATATACATTTATATGCCAATATTTCATTCTCCTAAATGGTTTTGAAGAATTATTTTCTATTTGATAGAGACACCTTTGCAGTGGAAATACTTTAGCGGATAAAAGCAAAGATTCGGATTTTGGAAATGGATAATATTTCTAATGGCTTGATAAGTTAATTAAAGCCTCTTCAAAAGGTGTCAATAATTATCCCTGTTTGGGTAAACAGTTTTTGTGTTGTATAGTATATCATTTTAGAGAGCTATCTATTTCATTCTCTCTATACACTGTGTCCCAGATTTGCCGTAATTTTTTTCACGTTATACATTCATATACTTTCAATGCACCCACACCATATTGGTTGCATCTTACAGAAGTTTTATGGATGAACAAAATTAGACCATATGTAAGACAATTCATTCCTTTAATTTTCTGAACATTTCCATTACGGAATAAACTGCAAAAGTAATATTCGTTCCATTTATAGCTATTAATGTATGATTATTTTCTCCTCACTTGTGTACCTTCATTAAGTATAATTTCTCTTATCTGTTAGTGATTCTGAACTACTGAATTTAGTTTCAGTTCACGTAATTAAAGTATTTCCGTAATGGCAGTGAAATAAGGCAAAGGATTTTCAAAGAAAATATATATGCAAAATATCTATAGCACGTTCTTAGTAGTCAGATTTTGACGGGTATTAAATCAGCTGCTGGTTTTACTTAATCTTACGGCATGTTTAGGATTGCATATATTATACTGCGAATCTGGGACACTGTGTTGTGCTTAAGAAACAATGACACACTTTGTTTTATTATTACCATTATTATTATTATTATTATTATTATTATTATTATTATTATTATTATTATTATTATTATTAATAGTAATCAGTTAATAGGGGGTTTACTCATAAGCTCCAGATAGCTATAAATCGAGACGGATCATATTGCTATTGCTTTGAATTTTGTTGAATTATTGTTATTATTATTATTATTATTATTATTATTACTAAAGGCGATTGCTGATTATTTATACCCTATAAGACGAGTATGAAGTCCAACTAATCGAAAAACTGTGCAAGAACTGCTTCATCTACTACAATGGCCTCTTCCGGCCACTGGGATTTGACATGGGTTGAATAGGTAATGAACGAGATGTCCTTAACGATAAGGCTATGGCGGCGCCTCTATCATTTTTAGTGTTACACAACAAAGTTTCATCATTGCAGTGAGTTCATTAAAAACAGTTAATAGCTTGTAGGAAAAATATCAATATATTTTAGCTCGCTTTAAGTTAATTTTTAAAATGTCAATAAACTATATGAAGCAGATGCCCAGAAGATGGTTCTGTAGCTTAAAATGTTAGGGAAAATAAAAGTGTAATACTGTTGGTATATATTCAAATTCCATTAGGTGTTCTCCTGAAATGTCGAGAATAGATGCTGAAAATAAAATAAGGGAAACATAATTTTGAACTTACTTCCAGCAATAATTTAGAGCTTGAGTCGAATGGCAACTGATGAAACAGCTATAATTTTGATTTAGGCAAAAAAAAAAAAAGCATACCGAACTTGAAACCTTTGCATAGAAAACCGTGCAACATCCGTTTCTCCTTGCAGCAATTTTTGTTGTTTTCTGAACTGCTGCTAAAACGATTTAAACGGTCTTCATAGATAAAGACGTATATCCCTGTTCCCATATAAAATACTAAGGGAGGTTGTTTCGTTGTTACGCTTTGGTTGCCTTATATCATAAGTCCATAAACCCATCATATTTCCTTATCAGAATAACGCCAGGCGATGTGGACAACACATGTTCCCGGTAAAGAGGACGAGAATTATACGGAATGGAGAAATAGGAGGAAAGGGAGAAAGGATGAGAAGTAAATGGTTTGGGGTAGAGAGGCAATATAAACGTGTAATTTCCGGCCTCTATCCGGTAATCGATATTCATTTCTAAACGGTAGGATTTGACAGGTTTCCACCGGACAATGCTGCGGCAGTATATGCTACGCCGTGTACACGGATTTATGTCCCGTGGGCAACCCTAGCTTCGGCCCCCCTGCGCTCTTTAATAAATCATGACAACACTTACTGTCGAAAACGGAAGAGGGTAAAATAAATAAACATAAATGTCAAATTAAGATATTGTTTAACAGAATTATTGTGACAGAGTTCACCATGAAATGTTCAACGAGTCAGCCATCAAGAAACACTTCTTCTATTTTAGTAGGTGTGTGTCCTTTACAAAAGGAAATTTGTTATTGCATAATGACACGGATACTTATGCTAGCTTTATTATAAATTGATAAAAGAAAATATTTTTAGAATTAGAAATTATAAGGTAATTATATTTTGAAGAAAAATCTTTGCTGAAATAGTTATAGAATACTAAATACCATTTTGTTAAAAATATGACTATTCCTTGATGTTTAATAATTGCATTTGCACTTTACTGACAATAGTCGAACATTCGGTAAATTGACATTTCTTCTCGAAAGCCCCTAAAATGACCTACAAATTTTATAAAAATACAAAATCAAGTATAAAGTATTATCCATTAAAATCCAGACCAATACAGGCTGGTACATGTACTCGTGTACAGCTGGTTCTTTCTTGGCTTTGCATCGTGTTCGACCATCAGTAAGACAATGACTGTAGATGTAAGAAGAATTTGTACCTTAGGTAGAGTTTTCATACCTTAGTAAAATCATTGAATAAGCCGTTATTTTGCACTTCAATGGGTGTACTTTGGAGCGGGATTTAATAGGGAGTGGGTTTCGGGTAGGTGTGTATGGTGGATGTGGTTCCGTTGTTGACTGCTGGTCGTGGTCTCGTTGTTTCCCCGGCTGCTAGCTCAGACGTGCTCCAATTCTGTTGTGATAGATCGCAGGGTCCTCTGAAATGTTTTTTTGGATCTATTTAGATCCACGGGAATAGGAAATGTATCACCCAAATGATACACTAAGTTCACTTCTTCCAAATAGATTATTCAATTTTAAATTACTGGTGGCTACTACCTGACTGCTCGTTGATGTCTAAGAAATTGCCATTACTTTGTTATACTGGGCTTCCTACTTAAATCTCGTACGCCTTTCACCAGTCTTTTAGTCCTATCATTACTGCCTTTCCTAATGCCCGTCGTACCAGCTGCCTTCTCTTCACTACAACTGCTAGCTAACTATTCTGCTACTAGTCCCTGCTAACTATTCCCCACGACACACTGCTCAAAATCTCACTTTTCAAAAAAAAACC
Source organism: Metallyticus violacea (assembly GCA_030762175.1). NCBI lineage: Eukaryota > Metazoa > Arthropoda > Insecta > Mantodea > Metallyticidae > Metallyticus > Metallyticus violacea. The sequence continues at coordinate 144,919,012 of CM060846.1, read as the reverse complement.
ACCATACTCTTAACTCTTAACTTCTCAACTCACTACTCGAAAACAAATGTGCTTCTGGCCCTCTACTCCTGTTTTTCTATGTCATCGTCACGCCTCTCGCTAAGTTAAATTCCCTCAATTTTTTATCCTATTCCCGAGTTATATGTTCACCATTGGCTATGTTAAAATATTTATTGTATAGCTAAGTTCTCCTCATTCGCTAATTTTTATTCGATGCCCATTGGCTAAAATTATTTTCCCCCTTCTAACTCTCGCCATCTTCCCACAAACCTGAATTTTCCAAGAACAACGCATCATAAATTTCGACACTTTCCTTATATGCAGGATCTCTAATGTAAGATCTTTCTCCTTCCTTTGTTATAGATTGCCAAATGTTCTTATAGATACGCACGCATATTTCCCATTTACTTTCGCACTCCTCATGATTAGGCGGGATAGTACTTTGTACTCCCGGCCCGCATCCGTTCTGATATTTCAGTTCCCTTTTAAAATTATTACTATGTTTTATTTGCTCAAACTTTTTCCCATTACGGCCATTTCCTACTTTTTAATTTTTTTCGATGATTTACTATCCCTCCTGCTAGACGCGTGACCGTCTTAAGATTTTGTGTTTTCCTACTGCGAATTTCCTTACTAAATATTCACATGGGCAGAAATTCCGTGATCTGACGAAGGAATCTTTTTCTCTTTTGTATCTCACAGCCTTATATATGAAAGGATCAGCGGTCGAGCCATCAGAATGATACAAGTGTTATCTCTGTTTCTTTCTCACACATTTACCTACAGGTACCGTCACGGGTGGCCGAGGTCGTTAAGGCACAGACTCGTGAGCGGGAGGTCTGCGGTTCGAATCCCGCCAGGACCGTCCTCCCTGACTGGGTTTTTTTCCAGGTTTTCCTCAGTCTTCATAACTGGCAAATGCCGGGGAGGTACCTAAAACTTGGGCCTGGAACGCTTCCTTCCTTAAAAAAAAATATATCCTTTCCCAATTTATCATTTCATCTCATGTATCATCAGTGTCCACCGCCTGTGGTGCCTCAGTAGTAAAAACGGGCGTTAAACACTACTCAAAAAAAAAGTTTACCTACAGGTGGCTCATGCCAACAGAATGCATAGAATGACTCTTGTAAGTTACAGTTACCTGTCAAATGACACACACACACACACATATATATAAGTAAAAGTCTCAAATTACATAAATCCTTGTTAAACCTATAGCTAAATTATTTAATTCTATATGCATAATAAATATCTTTGTCAAATCAATACTTTTATAAATATAGCTCTGCACCCTCAATTCTTAAATCTATATAATTATCATTGCAATCAATTTATTAATTTAATAAAGGTAGACTTAATTTCGGCTGCAACTTGTATACATTTATTATAAGGCAGCACACTTATTTGACAAAAGGGGAATGCTCAGAGAAAAATGATGAGCAATTTTAGAAAAATCGTATTATTGCTTCATATCAAGCTCTTATGTAGTATAGATTACATCCTGAACTCTATTGCACAAAAGTATGGTTTAATACATTACAATTCCAATAGTTGTAACTTTCTGTTCCACGAAATAATGTGTAAAACTTGTGAAATGTTGGTACAAAGTTAAAAGTGACATCATCATATAAGAGTGAGATGAAGTAACAGCTATTTGCCATCTTCAGTTAGGTTATGTACACTCCTTAGTGATAAATTAGTATTTTTGATATATACAGTGAATTAACACTATTCCTGCTATTAGGATCTGATATTTTTCTTAGAAATAATGACAATTTTAACATTTTATTTTGTATTTGCCAATATTTAAACCACTGTATTGACGATCGTATTTACATGCATTCAGCTATGTTGCAGCATTAATTTCAGTCGAGAGATTGCAGAATAATTAAGCTGCCGTTTCCTCTCGATCATTTATTTTATTATTCCATTTGATTAGTTATATTTATATGCACTTATTTATAATTGTTGGCGGTCATATTTTTATTGCAAACACAAAATTGTTAAAAGTATTGCATTAAGTGATTAATTTAAAAGATAACGAGCAAAGAAAAACAATTAATTACGTAGCATTTAGAAAGAATGTTAAACGTACAACAGAAATTAACATTCTGGACTAAAATATGCACAGACCAATGACGGTATTGTTTAATTTCACTTAACCTAAATGTTAATTTTATTCAAATTATAATATTTTCTTTCCTTATATTCACTTGTACTCTCATCATTGTCATCACTTCCCCTACTACTCCACATATTTAGATCAACTTATTTTGTAAGTTATTATGACAATGTGGAAAATTACACTATGCTTGAAGTTCCCAATATTCCTACACTTGTACAGAAATCTATACAAGCTATAATAGCAACTAACACTTATACTTCTGTGGAATAAAACAGGCAAAAAACCCTTTAATGTTTGTAAGTAAGGAGTTGTAAAGTACAATGATAGAAGCAATCTTTATAGATACACTTGTAATAACAGCTATAATTTACAAGTTTATACAGCTGTAATGTATTAGACCCTACTTTTATGGAATATAGCCCTGGAATAAGCAGTATAATGGGTGTTGGCTGACCATCAGTGTCAAGCAGTGCCTGTTTATTCGCCCATCAGCAATGTGATGATGAAGCAACTGGCAAAATGAATGGCAGGGAAAACCTAACACTCGGAGAATACCTGCTTTGTCTGCCACAACTTCCATTTACGGTCGCAGGGATCGAATTCATGTTGTAGACTGAATAGAAGGTGAGCGATAACCGAATATCTCTACAGCAAATAGAAATTGTATGTTTGGCATGTGGAAAGCTCATGTGTCTTCGTGTGATATCGCTCAAACTATCTGTTGCTCTGTCTATGCGTGTATACGTTTTTCAAAACATGTTCCACCACGATTGAAAACAACATTAGAATAAAATAATATACTGTAAATTTATGAAACCAATCAAAATATTCTTCTGCATCGGTAAACTCATTGTCACTTATTTGTTAATGCAGGCACCATTTAGCTTTCCAACATCACTGGAATAAATGTTTGTAGAATATAATATAACGGTGTAACGAAAACGAATAACGCGATAGCGTATATTTAAGCAGAAATAAGGCAACGTGAGAAGTAACACTGCGCTAAATGTACTAATTACAGCTGAAATGAACTGAAGTGAAATAGAATTGATGAGATATGTGCCTGGTAATCGTAATGTTTGTCTCAACACGTTGCTGGCACAATTGTCATTGCGTTAAAGGAAATTCCCAAGAGCTTAGTGGAGTGATTTTTGGACATTCTGTTAGTAAAAATAATTATGTTAAATATTTAAGCGTAATAAATATTGTTGTGGATTTCTAAAAAGTAAGACATACATCAGGTTGAATGTCTCTACTAAATAATGAAAATTATTTGTCCATAATACTCTACTAAATCAAGTAGTAAAGCAGTAAAGTCTGAGTAATATGATTCGTTGGCTTCGAGTCGTCCAACATAATATCTTTAGAACTGACTTTGCATGAAACGAGTATGCGCACTATGGCATTACAAATTAGCAGTGCTAAGATGTTTATTACCTAATAAAGTGTGAAATCATGATAATAATAGCCTGAAAAGATTTTCTGGCACATTTTCATAACCTCAGCTTTGTTAAAATAAAAATCCGATTTATTTCCTTAAAAATAAACACCTTAAAATATCAATCTTTATTATTATATTTCGAATTCATCTCATCAACAGAGAGATAACACTTCACACTACACACAATAAAAGAAATGATACAACATGATGAACGGTCACAGAAAATTACAGTAACAAACTACACACATTTTAATGTGTTCAAATAAAAACGATTTTCTGTAGTACCTGAGATTGACTTGTTTCGGATAAATCTCGGCTCATCGTCTTAGGATGTTTTTAGATCACATTTGGAATAAGTAAAATCAGTACTGTTTGATTCAGGCGCCTTCATTGAATGCTGAATATTCTGCGAGAGTATTTTTAGAAAGTAAAAAGTCTGAGAGACTATAAGCAGCAATTCAGGAATGTACAAAATTTATCTCTGAGATGACTGTAAGCAAATGGAAGAAAAGGGAACAAAATATGGCCAAATTATGAAAAAAGTGGGTAAAATTGTAAAATAAATTAAAAAGGCGAAATATGACATGGTATGATCAATGGAAAGTACACTATTTTAATCAGATTAGGTAAAAGCAAAAAATATGACATATCATAAACATACCAGCCCTACTGATACGTGATAACCCACTTATGAATTTGGTAAATCTTCATTGTTGATGATTTAGAGTTAAAATATTGCTTTATCTACAAGTATTAGAAAGGAAATACATATAGATGGTGCTTCATTATTAACGAAGCTTAACAGGTTTCAGTAGCACGAATGTTGAGTGAGTTTTCGGCACTTCTAAAAATATATATTATTTCACTCAAGATGTAAATTGCTTTTTATACCTATTAATATCCCTTAATATAGTGCATAGTGAATATAATGAGAAGCACGTGTTGGTGCTTATGTGTAATGAAGGAAATAAAAAAAATCAATTCTCTTAAGACAATCGTCCCGTTGAAACACTAACTGAAAAGTATCTCGTATTCACTACGTATAAAACCATACATGTCAAGAGGCAGTAGTCCATATATTTACTATTATGAAAGTTTTAACAAAAGGTGTACTTAATTAAATCGTAGTTTAAACATCATTTTAAAGTCATTGTCGTTTCTTATTATGCTGCAATTTTAAACATGAACATATTATCACAAAATAAATCAGTGTAAATTAAGAATAAATAATATTCATATTTAAATGCTGAAAAAGGTAACAAAACGTTCATTAGCCCTTATCATAATTATAAAATAACGGTGAAAAGTTCACTGTCTCTGGACATAATATGAGTTAAGTGCACGAAGCACATGCTGGGCGTCTTATCACGTATAACACAAAATTGTTCTCTGAGTGGACATATCACCAGGAGAAGACATGCAAATGTTAGGTATATAAGGCGTTTTATTTAGAGGAAGCCTTTGAATAGTGTCTAACTTTTATCTTGGTAAATAAATAATCTAATAAATTTATTTAGCAGAATCACGACGCATTGTTATTTTTTATATCTTTAATATCAATAATAAAATTAACTAGATATTTTATGTTTTAATTTTATATAAAAACACAAATGTGTGTACAAGGGGCCTATTTAAGAGTTACAAGCCTATATCTCTTAAATGTACAAATAAATATTATATGTGCTGATTTTTTCTTAACATTTGTAAGAACCGGACCTATATTACCTCCATGGGAAAAACGTAGGTGGATTTCCTTATGGGTTTCTGGGGAGGAACTTAACATTTTTAATCGAACGGTGGTATAATGTTATTGTGCCTTCAAAAAAGTAAGGCCCTATGATAGTTTCTCTTGCAATTACTCAATATTAATAGCATGGTAATGTCTTCATCAAATAATGGTTTGTTTCTCTGTCTACGAGAGCCAAACAGTCAGCAATGCCAAACTGTTTGTAAGATTTTAGGTAGCTTTGAAACTAATAGGCACCAGAATTGTATTTATTATCCATTCTTTCCAATAATACCTTTTCGGATTCACAAACTTTATTAAGTGCTGTTTAAGAACAGTATAACTTTGCAAGGTTTTATTTTAGAAAAAAAATGTTTGAATAAAAGTTTTTAGGTTAATATAAGTATATAAACATTACTGTTATTCCATTTATATATAATTCCGCAGTTATCTGTCCATTAAGTCCATTAAAAGGCACACTTAAGTAATGCCCACGGGGCTATTTTGAATACTTCTTCCTTCAATAAATTTAGAAAAAGCCAGCCTTTTGTTTTATTGGTCCATTTAAGAGAAATTGGCTTGTAACACTTAATATTGGTCATATCGCATATGATTTTATGTCATCTGCCTATGTGTTTTTCACTAGACATAAATATTGATGAAACTTTACAGTTAATTAAATAAAATTATGGCACATTCGAAATATGCTTTATTTAATACAATTATAATTTTATATTCATATATATTAATAAACAAGAACATAAAAGGAATCCTTCCATAGAATGGCGTGCAAAGTTAAGCACTTGAGCACCCTAAATTAGACATTTTCAACTATTTCCAATTAATTGAGTAAGCTAATTGTAGTGACACAAATAAACTCGGAGTCCTGGGGTCCAAAGTTACGCGAAATTTGCTTTTTGGAATTTATAAAAACTGCAACTGGGATTGAACAAAGGTCCGTTGAGTGGAAATGATGATGATTATTGCTTAAGGGCGCAAAACTGCTATGGTCATTAGCGCCCAAACACATCAAGTACTGTGTCAGAAATAAAAAAAGAAATAAACAAAGAACGCAAATCCTGCGCATAATGAACGGAGAGTAGTACTTGTGCAGTAAAATTTATACCCAAAAACAAATAACAAGGGTATAAGGCGCCACAATCATAAAGGTGTTACTAAAACACAGTCGCAAGAGCGGAAAAACACAGCAGTCCGGTAATGGACTAAAATCGTGGCAATAAACCCCAAAGCAGACGCAGGGTAATATGGTCAACAAACAATGACCGGTAGGAAAACAAATCAGCAAGAGCTGAAAACAAACCAGTCTTATAAAAGATTAAAATGGTAACAATAAAACCCCAAAACAAATAACAAGGGTAAAGTGCAAAACAACAATTTAAGACTAGTTAACACGATTCAGCAAAAGCTGAAGAAACAACAGTCTTAAAAGAGTCTAAAAATGCCGTCAATGGTAAAAAGATAAAACCTCACACCTTGCTCCAAAAACCACAAACACGGATAAAACGGAGCACACGCTCAACAGCAACCACATCATTGGCAAGTAAGGCCTCAATAGAGGACGGCAAACCTAGACTATTTCTAAAAGCTGTCAGATGATGACAATCAATTAAAATGTCACGCACTGTAAAGGGGTGGTCACAGTGAGGGCAAACTGGAGCGGGTTGGCCATTAAAAAGGTGAGAGTGACTGAAACGGCAATGCCCAATTCTAAGACGAGCTAAAATTACTTCCTCGCGACGAACAGTGCGAGAAGAAGTCGACCAGTAAAAAGGGGCAGATTTACATTCACGGAGCTTATTAGCTGGGAGTAATTCCCACTCCTCGCGCCAGCGGGAAAAATGGCTCTACGTAAATAATGTATAAGATCCCCGAAATAAAAACGCTGCTCGTACTCAGCAGGGTCTAAAAGAGCGGATTTTGCTGCAACATCTGCGGCCTCATTACCTGGGAGTCCGACGTGCCCAGGCACCCATAGCAGTGTTACCCTGACGCCAGCGTCGAAAAGGGTTAAAACTATATTCTGGACCATCTGTACAAGAGGGTGGAGGTTGTACAGATTTATAAAACTTAAAACGGCACTCAAAGAGTCGGAACATATAACACTGTTCCCTAGCCCCTGATCAGAAATAAATAAAACCGCCCGATAGATAGCATAAAGTTCCGCCATAAAAATAGATGTTGCAACGTCAAGACCATACGTAAAACTAGCCCCATTAAAAACAAAAGCATATCCTACACCTGTGTCACATTTAGAGCCGTCGGTATAGATAAAATTCCAGCCATTAAAAGAATATTTGATCTCGCTAAAAGAACAACGAATAATATGTGCTGCGGTCGAAGATTTCGGACAGGACGTAAGCCCGAGATGAACGGGAGCCTCTGCTAAAATCCAGGGGGGAGAAGAAGATTCCCCGGCTAAGAAAAAAGCAGGTAACCCAATGTCCAAAGTCCGTAAAATCTCCCGAAAAAGAAAGCCATCAGACTTAGGAGTAAAAGACCGAGCAGCATAAAAACGATCAAAAGACACATTAAAAAACGGCCCATTCGTGGGATGACGAGGTTGCGCAGCTAAGCGACAACCGTACGCAGTCAGTAAAACATCCCTACGATAAAACAACGGAGGTTCTCCACACTCCGCACATAAACTCTACACAGGACTGGTGGGGAATGCCCCAATGGCAACACGGATACCCCGGTGGTGAATCGGGTTCAGGCGGCGCAGAACAGAAGGCCGCGCAGAGCCATAAACAACACTGCCATAATCCAATTTGGATCGGATAAGAGAGCGGTAAAAAAGTAAAAGTATAGTCCGGTCCGCTCCCCAAGATGTGCCACTTAAAACACGTAAAATTAAAGAGAACGTTCACACTTGCCTCTGAGTTGCGCTATATGCGATGACCAGCATAATTTCCTATCAAAAACCAAGCCAAGGAACCGAACTTTGTCTGCGAAAGTTAGTGCGTCTGGGCCAAGATGGAGCGAAGGTGGAGGATACTCCTTTTGGCGCCAGAAGTTCATGCAGACGGTCTTCTCTGCGGAGAAACGGAACCCGTGAGAAACACTCCAAGCGTGAAGGCGGTCGAGACAGCATTGGAGGCGGCGTTCCAAGAGACTGGTTCTCCGAGAGGAAAGATAGATGGCAAAATCGTCTACAAACAATGACGATTGTATTCCCGGCGGTAAACACTCGGTGATAGAATTAATCGTAATGGAAAACAGTGTGCAACTAAGTACCGAGCCCTGAGGTACACCGTTCTCTTGAATAAAATTAGATGATAAAACTGATCCCACGCGAACATTAAAAACCCGGTCTTTCATAAATTCCTGAATAAAAATAGACATGCGCCCACGTATGTTCCAATCCTGAAGCGTTCGGAGGATACTGCCTCTCCAGCAAGTATCATACGCATTCTCCAGGTCAAAAAATACAGCAACCGTTTGGCACTTCCGAATAAAACCGTCCATTATGTGGGTCGAAAGAGATACGAGATGGTCGACAGAGGAGCGGTGACGACGAAAACCGCACTGAGCGTTCGTCAATAGATGTCTCGACTCTAAACACCACATAAGCCGCCCGTTAATCATGCGTTCCAACACCTTGCAGACGCAGCTGGTGAGGGAAATCGGACGGTAACTGGAAGGAAGATGGGGGGTCCTTTCCAGGCTTAGGTATAGGAATGACGGTGGCCAATCGCCAATCGCTGGGAAATGTGCCATGACACCAAATAAAATTAAAAGTTCGTAATAAAAATGCTTTGCCTTCCGCTGATAAATGCTGCAACATAGCAACATGAATGTTATCTGGCCCCGGTGCGCAATGTCGAGAGGTAGAAAGGGCATGCTCCATTTCCCTGGCGGTAAAAGGAACGTTGTAGCTCTCCTGATGGTCGGAGGCAAATGAGAAACCTTTCCTCTCAACCTGCTCCCTTAATGCGCGAAATGTAGCCGGGTAATTGGCGGAGCTCGAAACATCAGCGAAGGTTCGCCCTAAAACATTGGCGACGTCAGTCGGAGTAGTGAGCACTCGATTTAAAATCCTAAGACCGGGTATAGGTGTAAACCTTGGTTTGCCAGCAACGCGGCGTAGCCGTTCCCAAACTACGGATGAAGGCGTTGTGCGGTTAAAAGAAGAGGTAAAAGAAATCCAAGAAGCCTTTTTGCTATCCTTAATGACTCGGCGGCATTTGGCGCGAAGTTGTTTGTAGCAAATCATATTTGCTGAAGTAGGGTGGCGACGAAAAACTCGGAGAGCACCTCGGCGTGCACGCAATGCATCCCGGCATTCATCGGTCCACCAGGGAACCGGTAAGCGTCTGGGGTGACAAGACGACCGGGGAATAGCCTTATCTGCGGCTGTTATGATGACCGTACGGAGGTGCTCGATCGCGATGTCGATAGATGGAAATTCACATCCTGAAAATTCGGCCAAAGATCGATAGAGAGGCCAATTCGCCTTTTCAATGAGCCATTTTGGGGCGCGCTGTGAATGTGCGTTTGTAGAGAGTACATGGATCTCACACGGAAAGTGGTCACTGGAATATAAATCAGAGATGACGTTCCAGGTGAAATGTACAGCAAGTGAGGCAGAACAAATGGATAAGTTCAAGTGTGAAAAGCTGTGATTGCTGTCAGAAAGAAAAGTAGGTTGACCAGTGTTGAGCAGAATGAGATGGTGACGGTCGAGAAATTCTGCCAACATGCTGCCTCTGGCACACTCCGTGTTGGAACCCCACAGGGGATGGTGTGCATTAAAATCTCCCAAAAGTAGGACAGGGGGTGGTACCTGAGACAGAAGATCGTCCAGATCAACTATGGCGATAGTGCCGGAAGGAGGCAAATAAACAGTGCAGATAGAAAAAGTAAGTCCGGAAAAGTGAACTGTAGCTGCAGCAGCTTGCAAAGGAGTCTGGAGCTGTAATGAAATACTGTACACGTCATCTTTAATTAAAATTAGAACTCCGCCGTGAGCGGGAGGGCCATCTGCGGGAGGGAGATCAAACCTCACCGAAGAGTAACCGCGTAAATTAAAAGAATCACCTGGGCGAAGCGTGGTCTCTTGTAGACACACAAGCAGAGGGTCAGTAGAACGTAAAATTAACTCCAGGTCAGGTCTTCTGCTACGGAGACCACGCACATTCCACGAAAGGATAGCCATTGTTAAAATTATATAAAATAAATAAAAAATTTAACCACCTTACTTTTTGGACGGTCCAGGACGAATAAGACGTCCTTTTTTCAATCGCGTGGGACTCGGTGGTTTTGAAGGAGCAGGCACATCCTGCTCCATCACATCCTCAGAGGGAGGGCTCTCCCGCTGAGAAGAATCAACCGATTCCTAATCCTGAAATCTGTTGGAGGTGGAAAGAGGCGGTGACGGCGACCGCCTAGCGGGCTTCCTCCCGTATCCATCATGGGAGCTCGACCTCCGAGGAGGAGAAGGGCTCGATTTCTGCTTCGTATTACTGGTAGTGGATGATTTAAGGAAGTCAGTTCGGGTATAAGCGGTCTTAAACTTAATAGATGGAGCATCAAAAACAATAGGCTTAGGCTTCTCAGTAGAACGGTTGGCGGCAGTTGGCGCACAAGGCACCCGAGTAAAATTAAAATCGCAAGTCTGCGTGCTAATAGTGCGCTTCTGGACCGCAGAAGAAGCCACAGCGCTGTATGTCCCGGTTTTAGGCAACACGGGCAGGCGAGATTGGAATCGCTTCCGCGCTTCACTGAATGTAAGTTTCTCTTTAATCCTGATCTCCTGGATAGAGCGTTCATCGCGAAATCGGGGACAATCGCGGGACGAAGCTGGATGGTCACCTTGACAGTTCACGCAAACACGGGCAGTTGCACAAGCTCCCTCGTGATTTTCAGTACCACAGGTTGCACAGATCGACTTTGCACTCTTGCACGACACGCGAGTATGGCCAAAACGTTGGCATTGGAAGCATCGCATGGGACTGGGAATATATGGGCGAACCTCAATTGCCTCATACCCAGCTTTGATCCCTTGTGGTAACTCAACCCGGTTGAAGGTGAGGAAGAGAGCATGGGTGGGCTGTGTTTCACCTTCCTTCCTAGCCTGTACACGATAGACCGATATGACTCCCTGGTCTTCCAGACAACTCTGGATCTCCGAGTCGGACATCCCGTCTAACACAGTCGTAGTAATAACTCCTCGCGACGAATTTAAAGTTCTATGTGGCTCTACACGAATCGGATACCCGTGGAAAATTGTCGCCTTGAGCAATGAGTTAGTTTGCGCTATTCCAAGTGTCTCTGCCAAAAGAGAACCATTACGGAGACGTGTAAATGTCTTCACTGGTCCAGAAATGCCATGAATACCTTTCTGAATCACAAACGGATTTATTTTGCTGAATGACTGGCCATCCTCCGTACGACTAATTACCAAGAAACGAGCAAAGGGCTGCTGGGTCACTTCCTTTACATCCACTCTTTTTCGTTTCATATGAAAATTATTTTCATGTACCATAGCGCAGTCATCCTCCACCATTACACCTGTCTCCGATGGCAGGCTGCTTCCTGGGCGCCACCCCGGCTTAGGTTAGTTGCCCTGGCCTGGAACAAGTAACCTCAGGGTCACACCTTCCTGGGTATAGACAAAGGGACCCAATCGCCTGCAGGAAGTTTACAGCACGTGTAATGGCCCCTCCCCGGGCCTGGCCTTTACCAGGGGATACGCTCTTGCCCTACATGATTACCCAGTGCTGGGAGTCACGCCATTACCCAGTCACCTTTGAACTGTATCAAACACGGGGGCATCCTTCAGACTAAAAGCAGGGAGGTTTAAAAGTAAAAAGTAAAATGGAGACAAAATAAAAAGGAGTCAAACGCGCTGAGCGCGGACCTGAGGGAGAAGCTCGGGTGCCTCGGGGTCGCTACGCCCCGTACCCAAAAAATTGGGCCCCTGAGGGGTTGAGTGGAAAAATGGACTCTTAAGTTGATTTTGATATTTTCAGATGGTAGATTGTGAGCACTTCAAACACCATAGCGCACTTAATTGGAGTGTTAATGAACAAAGAGATTTTTTCCTGAAATACATTATTTGATTTTTTTGAGTAGTGTTTAACGCCCGTTTTTACCCCTGAGGCACCACAGGCGATGGACAATGATGAAACATGAAATGAAATTATATATTGGGAAAGGATATTTTTTATGGAAGGAAGCGTTCCAGGCCTAAGTTTAGGGTACCTCCCCGGTATTTGCCAGTTATGAGGACTGAGGAAAACCTGGAAACAACCCCAGTCAGGATGAACGGTCCTGCTGGGATTCCAACCCCAGACCTCCCGCTCACGAATCCGCGTCTTAACGACTTCGGCCACCCGTGGTGGTCGCACACATTATTTGGTGAAATGGTACTATCTTTTTTCATGTTTGTGTACCATTGTTATCAACACACTGTACAGCAACCATAACAATTGTTACCAGTAAATTCCTATTAGAGAAGCTGAGCCAAATGAGATGTATATACAAATTCTATTTAGTGCCCTATTAACACACAGGTAAGTTAAAGAAAAGGAGAAACTTGCTGAAATAAGCCTTCAAGTATCGTAAATGCCATCTTATATGCATATTGCATACGAATAGGGAAGAAGTGCTTTTAGTAAATCACTAACACATATTGATGGTGCCGTTGTATGTAAAATAACACATTTACCTAAATTATATAATTAAAATTTCACGAGAAAAATTAGCACACTGCACTAGCATTCTCATAAGCAATACATATTTAACTGGGTAACAAAATAACTAGTGAAGAACATGCTAACAAATAATTATGTCAAAACCAGCACAGGTGGCCGAGGTCTTTAAGGTATCGACTTGTGAGCGGGCAGATCTGGAGCTGGATTTCCACCAGGATCGTCCCCCCTGATTGAGGTTTTTTTCCAGGTTTTCCTTAATTCTCATAAATGGCAAGTGCCGGGGAGATAGTCTAAGCATATGTCTGGAACGCTTCCTTCCTTAAACAAAGAAATCTTTTCCCAATTGATCATTTCATCTCATGGCATCACAGGTGGTGGACATCAATGATTTCTCAGCTAGCTGGTCATTAAAAACCATTAAAGAGTATAAATCTTAAAAATGCATAAAATAATTTTAAAAAAATAAAGATACCTTCAAAAATTACAAGAAATCAAATTAAAATATACATAGATAATCATTTCCATTACAAAACCTTTGACCTCCTGTGGTGCCTCAATAGTAAAAACGGGCAGTAAACACCATTAAAAATATTTTAAAACACCAACAACAAATAATGGGCAATTTTTTCTTGGCGAGACCGCTCCATGCGAGCGAACGTCCAGTCATTCTGTTCAAGCTGTTACCGCGGTGAATGCGAGTCAGAAAGCCGGCAGCTATGATTGTCACTTAAATTATTACTAAAACTTAAAAGTACATTTACTCGTCATTATTAAGCAACTGGAACAGCCTCCCTTCATTTTCCTTACATTTGTGATATCAACATGTAAAATGAACCTATTCCCTCTGCAGTTCCCTCTGAAAAATGCAAGAACTTTCTTCATTAATGATATTTTTCAGTTCATTTAATGTGTGTGGATTTGTCTTTCTCAATTTTCCCTTTAATGCTCCCAGAGATGCAAATTGCAGGACGTTAAATCGCGGTTCCAGAGTGCCATACTTTGTTAGTGATGAATCTATTGTCAAATATTTCATGAATTGCATGCAAGGAGAGATTAACTGTATGAATCTTTGGAGAATCCTGTTGGAAAGCCGGGAACCTAAGGCAAAATCGCCGGATACCCGTTCAGTATTACTCATCTTGCCATATTCCATCATATTCTTATGGGTGGCCCTATCGTGCTGTAGACCTAGGAGTATAATTATGTATGTATTATTAGGACGGAGTCTTTCATGTATTTTCCGCCAGTTTCACGGCATTGGCTATGAAGCAGGATTTCCTAGCTTCCAAGAAAATAATTAACTTAAGGTATTATATAATTATTAAAACTTCAATAATTAATTCTAAACATGCTTTTATCAATCATTCGTATAATTAAATCAGAAGTTTTAGATATGGTTCAAAAGTTCAGTAAAAGGTATTTATGCAATATATGTACCTTTGGCTAAAATATAAAGACTGGACCTCACGGCCTTGGCCTTCCCCTCTTACACAATAGGACCCTTCTAAAGCTGAAGGTACCAGGCCATAAAAGTGAATAACAGATACTGTTAGCGAGGGTGTAAAATAGCCTTGAAGCAGCCTTGAAAAAAGGACGCAACTCTGATAAAATATAACGGGGCGTATTTGTCAAGCAAGAGTAACATGGTGTGATCTAAGAGTGGAAAAGTAAGGGGAAGCAGAAAAATAGAAAGCGTAAATATTCGTTAGTGGGAAATTGGCGTTAAATTATAGCTAATGAGAAACGATTCAAGAAACAAGTGATTACTATGCAGCCTATTAGCACGTAGAACGTGATAAGACGCTGTAATAATTTAAATCAAAAATGATTGAAGGCGCATAGGACCGACTGACTGAAAAATCAATAAAAGCCGTGGGAGAACCAAAAAGCCCAAACGAGGACAGGGACCAGACAAGGATAGAAGTAGTAGCAGCAGTAATGGCAGTAGCAGTAGCACGTGACAGCTGTTTTGTTACGAAATTTACCTAGAGAATTCGGTAAATTGGTTGATTGTTTCCAACAGACATAAGCAATTCAGTGGTAATAAGAAAGTGATCGGCGATCGCGCGTGCCCGCGCCTAAGAAAAGCTCTCAAGTGTATAGGCCCGTTACGTATTGTATCCTATATATATCCGTATGGATTTTTCAAAGTTATCTTCTGGCGAGCAAAAACGTAACAGGTATAAAGAGATACTTCGATTCTGATGTATATAGAAAAAATAAACATTACTGGGGGAACTTAAACAAAATTCTTTATATGAAGAAGGTGATGTTCCCCTTCCATATCCTGTCTCCCTGGTAACGTAACATACATTCCTAAAATCAAAAACAACTAATTGACTCTCATGTGCCGGCGCTCTGATAATGACATGGTAAACACGACATCATCGAAGCGGGGAGACTGAAGAGGGAGGAGGTGAAGCCAGCTGCAACAACGGGAAGCCACAGAAAAATACGAACTATTATTTACTTCCGCTTCCTCCTTATGCCCAACTGCGGAGATTATTAACTCATAGGCTTTCTCTTTCTCTGTCCTCATTATCACAAATAATAGCCTGAGATCATATTCTAATAATCCATCATAATTAATTAATAATCCTTAACCCTCCATTTATAATTATCCCCCATCTTTATTTAAAAAAAACTGCTTCAGCAGTCAGAGTAGCAACTTCCGGCGAATCGAATATAATATCCGTGCAACTGATTCCAGCTCTCACAGTTAGAACTACAGTCACAATGAAAATATGCACGTACTTTATAACAGGAGGTTTTTAAAATGTTTTCCTACAGCCACATATTTCTGGCATCTTTTTAGAACACACATTACTTCATCAGTCAAAATTAATTCAATTTAAACTTGAAGCATACTAGGTTACTCTTGTCCACTACTTTTAGGCAGGTGATCCTGATGTTTGGATAAATTTCTATAGTTGTGTCGTAAGGAACGTTAATGATAGAGTATTTAACTAGCTTTAATATTATTTACTGATGAAGAACAGTTCCATCTACTTGATTATTTCGACGCAAAATAAAAGGTATTGGATTACAGAAAATCCCGATTTTATACATGAAAACCGCTTGAATGTCGAGAAAATCTGTGTATGATGTGCAGTAAATGCGGGACTGGCATACGGACAGTATGCGATTTTTATTTTATTCTTATTTATGGGGAAGTTGAAAAATGAAGTGTATGGAACAAATAACCACACATTGTAAGAGCTAAAGGGAAATATCAGGTGATAAATTGACTCAAATTTGTAATATGAACTGATGAGTATTAATGAGAGCTTTCTAAAAATTTCAGAAAGGTGTTGATGTAGCAGTAGAACATCTCCAACTTCTCGTGTTACAAGATAAGTGCTTATTCTCCTGTAATTATAGTAAATGCGAGAACATGAATCAGTTTCGCGGATATTACGGAGGGTTCGAGTCAAGCTTGATCCTAGAAAGCGAGCGGGCGGGAGGAAGCCAGTAGAGAGCCAAGTCATCCGCTTCGTTTTGAGTTACCGTTCTGACTGCCCACCCGCCAGTTGTCTTGAAACGGGTGATAAAATAATTAAAGACCCAGTATGTGTGATTTATTTGGCGACAAAATTATCAGTACAATTAAATTCAAGACAAATTAATTGATATTCCACCAAGTTTCATTGAGATCGTTCTGGTCTAACCGAAACAATTCCATTGTTAATAATAAATACTTTTTCTTTTGACTTCTTAACGCATCTGAAGAACGTAACACGAGGTAATACATATATTCATCATGTGCTTTCTGTAGAATTTTACAAGTTTCTGCCGCTGTATACTTCAACAGAATTATGTTTACATATTTTCCTCTCGCAGTTCTTGCAATTTACTGCATGCTACATTAAATGCAAATTAAGTTTTACTGCGAATTTATAAGTATGCAAGCTCCTAATATGTTAACAATAAAAAAAAATCTCATAAAATGAAACCCAGTGCCAGGTTTTGTTAACCAGACCTCTTACTTCAGGGGTGAATAGAAATGTACTGGAAGGGTAAATCAGAGCTTCTCTCGAAAGGAAATCATTCGGATGGGTTGTACGTTGCTAGGGCAGCTGCTCTCGCAAATCACGGGTTATTGAGCACACTAATGCGTTGGTTGTGCTTCTGCATCCTGAGAGCCTCCGCCAGCAGTTAATTGGATGACCCCACAATGCAAGAAGCGTAGCAAGATACACCCCAAAAAACAACAGTGGACAACAGTTTGAAATTTTGAAATCCCAACTACTTGTAATTTTACCATGATTTCTTGAAGAAGTAAGTGTTTTAGGTCTAATTTTAGGGCCCCTCCTTGGAGTTTATCATTAGTAAGGACTGAGGAATACCTGGTAAGGAAAAAAATCAGTCAAAGAGAACATTCCTGTGGGAATCGACCCCAAACATCTGTTTTCGAGTACATGCCTGAATGTGCATAGCAATACCTATTTGACATAAAAATATTAAATTTTCTGTACTGCGGGTACCTAATTTATTTTGAACATATACCTTCTGAGATAGAACCTGCATAATCAAATTCTTATCCAGCGTTCACAAATTTTATCTCTTTATATCCGAAGTACGAAGGTTATCTATTTATATCAAAGTAAAATCCCAATAAGTGTATATTTTATTGCTTTAACAAAAAGTCCTTAAAATATATATTAGTAATCAGTAACTTGAAATGTTTTAATGACATTATTTTCTTTCCATCAGCATAAAACTGATTACCTAAATTCATGATTTGGACATACCCTTCATAGCATTATCTTTGGGGATGCCTCCACACTGAGGGTATAACAATGATGTTTTGTGTAGCGGATGTAGTGTAAGTAATATAATAAAATTATTGCCAGTATTTCATTTGAGAGATTTTTCCTTTATTCCCGAGTCTTTCTCGGCGACTGAAGGAGCGTTTTCAGAGAAAAAGACACGAGTAACACAAAGTGTGGCTATTTTGTTATATACGAGTGACTTACAATCACCATTTTAATCGCTCACGACTGCAAAGCAATTAGAACAAGCCCACTTGACCAAAAAGTATTTCCTATCAGTTTTAGCTCCCATCCTGTTAATGTAAAAGTGCTACACCATCTCCGTTGCCTTTTTCTGCACTAACATACTGCACAAAGACGATTAGAGCAGTGCTCTTTTTATTAACACCACTTGTAAGTGTACGCTCGGGTGAGGTTCTAAATCAAAGTGCCCTCCGAGCGAGAAGTTCATACTGCCTGAATCGCTGAGTAATGTAAGAGTACTGGGACATGACTGATTGGCCGTATGTATATATGTATTTATGTCTGCAAGTGAAGATTTCTGCCTTTGAAAAAGAATAAATACCCACTCGCGCGCACGCACGTACACATACACACATGGGGTTTACACGTTATGTCCCCCAATCAATTAAATGCTCAAATTCTCTTGCTGAGTGGTTCTCTTTTGGCTATATTAGGTCATGTAACACAAATTCTCTGTATCACCAAGCGTTCATACTTATCATCTAATTGATGTCCCCTCCCAACGAGGTTTATTAAAAGATATCACTGTATAGAATTATTGGACATTTAAGCCATCAAAGAATGAATATCAATTTATGAGATAATTATTATTAAACGTAAACCAGAAATCTTTATATTAATACATAAATGAAAGAGAACAAGTTGTAACAGTAAGATACAATTACATTTAGAATGGGCCAAGAATGGATATAAAAATAACTACAATAGAATATGTTTGCAATTTCAAGTTATAACAAATCACATAAATAAAAGTAGTTCAATCGTATTTCACATAAAAACAAACATTACAAAAGGAACTAAATCGACTTTTATTGAAGTTAGAGAATGAAAGTATATAGTCTAACATGTTTCAATATAATATAATATAAATATACTGCCTAAGAAAGTAAGTATAAATATATGCAGAATGAATAACAATAATCATATGCATGCTTTTATTTTATAAATAATTATCTATAACACTGAAATTTTTATTTTCCAATTATTTTAATAGACATAAATAAGTGCAAATCCTGTATTCAAGAGCATGGTTGTACATACTTTGATATATATCCCATTATTGCATATTAAACCATGTGTACTTATTTAAGTACAATATACCTAAAACAAAAATTTAAGTTCTACAATACCAATAAATAAATTGAGATATTATAACATTATAACATCTGAACCTCAATAGCAGCATTTCACAGTCTCAGAGCAACACGCGTGGGATTACGGGGGGGGGGGGGGTTCGGTGAGTGCAGCTGCTCTGGGCTTTAATTTTCCCACTTCCTGCCATCTTTCCCATAGTAGATCTTGTTCACTGTTTCTGTAGCATCCACGTAAGGTGTGCTCCACGACAGGTTCGGGACCATAGTGGTCTTCGTCACCTTCAACATCTTCCTTGTTTTCTTCTTCTTTTAGCCATTGCAGTCACTCACTGATTTGGGCCATTTCATGTTCGAGCGCGGCCACTGCAGGGTTAATATTTCTGTTACCAAGATTTTTATTCATTCATAAAAAATGTATTAGTAGGCGGATGATACATTTGGGCTGCATGGAAGTCAGACTGCAACTTTCGCAACAATAAACATATGGTCAGGAGCATAACAGGCGAGCACAATATCTAAAATATCCCCTCCTTTAAGGCGTCTCGCAGGAGTGAATAATAATACTCTGCTATCACGGTGGTATTTCTTTCCTTGAAGCCAATCAAAAGAATTACTCGGATTCTCAAAAGACTCTTTTGGTACGCTGAGTAATCATAAATACCTTCGACAGTTGTTTCCTGGTTTTCGTTCTCCATGGATTCCTTTTCGGAAAAAAAACACAATGGCAATTGATTCTGATATTTCTTTCTGATTCCCTTGGCAAAGCTTTAAAAATTTTAGAGACAGGTCACATGATAAGGGAGAAATGTCCGTAACCCACCCTCACCATTTGATGATTCACATGCTGATTCAAAAGATGGTTGTAACAGAAAATGTCAACTTTGCTGAGTTTTCTTTGAATTTCAGTTGTGTCTTTAAGTAGTTCCAACTGAACGAGAGAAAAATTTGTCCTACTTCTCACCATCACGAGAATTAACCTCAATGTAATGGAAAAACTGTGTAACTGATTCCTGCAAGATAGAATATAATGGAGAAGCTTTCCCGTTTATTTTATAAACATTTAATGAAGAACTTTATCATAGAAGGTACTCAGATTTTAACATTGCAGCAACTTAACCTGCTACGTGTTGATCAAACAAATCCCTGTAGCTAAATTCGCATGTAGCATAGAAACGCTATGCCAATCTCCCCATAGATAATGATGTCACCCTTGGCGTTTTAAAATTGGATGATTTTTGTATATCATACATGTAAATTTGTAACATATCTTCTGGCTAAGGTAAATAAAGCTTATTTTGAATGGGATATATAGAATGTTAATGAGCTACACCAAAATATTTGCACCTAGATACAGGGGTCTTAGACAAGCAATTTGAAATAAAGAATCCAAAGTGAATCGTTTCAAAATTACATGTTAGGGCTTAAAGTTTCAAAGTGCATGCTGGTCATTGAGTTTGATCCAAATTCACGCAAACGCCTACCAACAGCACGTTGTGGATGGCTTCTCTTAGGGAATATTTCCCTATAGATCTCAGCAGCTCTTTCAGCACAGTTTCTTGCTTCCTCATAAATCAGAGCTAGTTTATAAAAAATATTACCATTCTCCGTTTCTTCAATATGTAATTTATTTGATGAGTTGTTTAAACATATATTTTGGTTATAAACAACTGTTGCATGTAACAATTCACAGATACCTCGCAAATTAAGAAAAAGCAGCATCGCAACTGAACTGTTGAGATCTACAGAGGAATATTCCCTAATAGTCATCCACGTCATGTTTAATTTCAATCTGTTGATAGGCGTTTGCGTGAACTGGAGTCAATGACTTGCATGCCCTTTGAAACTTTAAAGCCCTAAGTTTGAAAAGTTTCACTTTGGTTTCTCTATCTCAAATTGCTTGTCTAAGACCCTCTATCTAGGTGCAAATATTTCTGTGTTGATCATTAGCATCCTGTATGTCCCATTCAAAACAAGCAGGGCTTGCTTGCATGGTTTAGGTTGATGAGTGGCGGGTAACTAAAGTAAAAGACAGATAGGGTAGATAATATGCCGTATATGTGCGAAGAAAGAATCTTGGCAACATACTCTGGCGTACTGCATGGGAGCGGAAGAATCGAGAAAAAGAAATCTACTGGCCCCGTTTGTTAATGGAGGGAGATGGCAGTGGCAATGCTGGACTTTGTTCCCAGATGTAAAGGAGGAGAGGAGGGAGTAGGTAAATTTTTTAACAAAGGGAAATAGATCAGATCGGAAGCAGCAGACAACCGGGAAAGGGGGCAGGGAAACATGAGTCATAATATTATTGGGGAGGGAGAACATTTGTACATATAATTGGGGTAGTGCAAGTTATTTACTTTTGTACTATTTTATTCCCTGTTTATTTTATTCATGTTTTTAAAACAATTGTTTCTATTATTATATATACTTTTTCTTTTTCCATATATTTATTACATTATTATACATTGTCTTTTAAGAGTTAAATATGGTTTTGTACAATTTCACGTATTTCCTAGTGCATTGGGAAAGCACGTATGGTACAAGGGTCCGTGCGATTTGAATGAGCCGGATTTGTAAGAAATAAATTTTGTAAATAAATCCGCCACCGCCACCGACGCCGTTGCCATTACTACTATAACCACCAATGCAATAGCGTGCAATGACATGTTTATCCTGAAAATAATCACATTATTTTAAATTTTGCAAATGCTGTTGATAGATTATTTGCAATTAGCTTATTTGGACAATTAAGAAGGCGTGAAGCCATTCTATGAATTTCTCGGTACTAAATTCCAATTACTTCATTAGCATATTACTCCGATACTTATATCTAGGTTCCCTGTCTTCCATTATTTTTCTGTCGGTCCTGGTTTTGTAGTTGTTACCATACTTGCGTCCGAAACCCAAGATTGCGGGTTCGATCCCGGCCAGGACCGATGGATTTTTTCGGGCGTAAAAATCTTAAGTATGGCTTCCTTCGGAAGGGAAGTAAAGCCGTGGGTCTCGTGTAGTACATTTATGGCACGATAAAGAACCTCAAGGCTGAAAAAAGAGGCCTCTGAGCAAAATTTGTTGACCATTTCCCGCCCTGAGTTAAATGGAACGCTGATGATCTGAGATGTTAAAGAGGGTCCGTAAATAGACCTAATAAAAAAGCATTATTTTTCTAGTATCCCTCTATATACAGTGGACATAATTCGATATTTTTCATCAGTAAGTTATTATATATTATAAAGAATTATTAATACATTATATTATTAGTTCAATGTGTTATAATATGTTTAAATGTAGATCTAAGCTGATTCAGATACTGTTGTCTTTAGAGTGAGTAATTTAGGTTCACACAGCGACTTTGCTGAAAATTAGATTATTCATCAGTACAGCCTTGCTCAGTAGGGAAGTATTTTTATGATTATGAATGGAATGAGTTTATGGCGAGAAAAAAATCCTAGTTCGTTTGTATTCAAAGATAAAACGTCAGAGGCACATTCATTAAGGTAACGCATCCCAGACCTTCATGGACACCTGAGATCCAGGTGTACATACATACATGAACAAAGAAAAAAAAATGGGATTTTTTCTTGTTCTCTGTGAGGAAGTAGGCTGCAGATCTTTTAAAAAGCGGTGCTTAATTCTCGAAAGTGTGCTGTTTAATAACAACGTTAAATAATATGACTAAACTTACCATGACTCTCGTTTTATGTAGTACCTTCTCGGGGTTCTATTGTTTAATACCATAGGTTGAACTGAAAGTGAAGCAGGAGGAAGCGGTCCCATATTTCTGGTGCAAATTCAACACAAACCAGAATTTGCTATGCTCACCTTTACTTTATGTCGTATAAACACACATACGTTGTCAGAATGGATGAGTGCTCCTCAGATCCAACTTCTTATCTGAGAAGACAACTGTGTGGTTGCTTGCACTTACATTAGGTTGCGCTTCTAATGCATAATCCTGCCAAAATATAGTGCTGTCCTCTAACACGTAGCTGACTTCATATACTAAGGAGGAACACATATAATTTGTCGTCTTTTCCAGTCATAGCACCATTTTGAAAGTTCACTAGTTTTATTGTATCCTACTTATTTTGTAGAGCCCTCTGGGAAGAAACTTGATACAAAAGTCGAATATTGCAGGTTTACTGGCTTTTAAGGTTATCTTATTAATTTTCCACATTTTTATGGAGGTAAAGCCTTCATTTGAAGGCCATCAAATTGATTTATTCCGGACAAATTATTCTTCGTCCTTTGAACGTACATTCTTCATTGGTTAATAGGATTCATTTCAAATAAATATATAGTTTAAGGTTAGTCCAGTAACAGCATATTACAATAATCATTACGCTTCATATCACAATAATCATAACGTTTCATACTGAATGGAATATTTACGCCCTATTAATTGATCAGTCCATATGAAATTGGGCAACCACGGAACCTTAAAAACTTTATTGAAAAAGCTATGTTTGCAGAGAGATAGGATATCTTGGATTATACCAAGAGGTTTTTTCTTTTAATTCCATTAATGTGCTTGGTTTAATGGGATACATTTTGTATATTTGTGAATATCAAACAATTTTGAAGGGCAAAATTCACACTAGATATTTAAAAAAATATGTACATTCCATACTTAATATACAATTTCAACATGGATATAATATTGACAAAAAAGTGTCAATATTATGTTGATGTTTGGAACGGAATATTATCGTCCGACACGTTGGTCTTCAATTTTGGAACTGTATTTATTGGCCACACATTGGTCGTCAATTTTGGAACGGGAATTTTACCCTCCTCGGTTTGGTCGACAATTTTGAAACGGAATATTATCGTCCACTCGTTGGTCCACGATTTTGGAACGGTTATATTGCCGTTACGTTGGTCGACAATTTTGGAACGGGAATATTGTGTGGGTAGTTGTGATTATTTATTAACTTAATCGGCCGATTTGATGCTCTTCTTGTCTTGTCTGGGCTCTTGGAGTCATGAGTTCGATGTTTCCTAACTCTCTGGTTCCAATGCAGAGGATAGGAATCTGAGGGAAATATTGGACTGTTTTTAATGGCTTAAAGTCACTAGGGGGAAGGAGCTTGTTCACTGTAATAACGAAGTTTGGCACTGGTTGAACATTTAATTTATTCGACAACTTGGAAGGTTCTAGAGCATGCTGTGCTTCGGTGGATTATATTTCGTTGTATTTACTCGCGTATTTATTCTCTTGAACACGATGGTGATAATTATTGCTTTTACCTTGCACTGCCTGACTGACTCTCACTGAAGGAACGATTTACTTCTCTCTTCGCGACGGTTTCACTATTTGTGACACTGTTAGGACTGCTTCCTGTCGCGACGGCCTCACAACTTCGAAATAAAACAATCCAGAATAATCAAGAATGACCTAGAATAACTTAGAATGACCTAGAATGACCTACAAGACTCTTAGAACACCCTTAGACTGACTTTGACTGCTTTAGAATGACCTAGACTGACCCCGTACTCCAGTTTTTTATTACATCACCACGCCTGTCCCTAAATTAAATTCTCTCGCCTATTCCCGAGTTATATGTTCACCATTGGCTATCTTAAAATATTGATTGTACTGCTAAATTCTCCTCATTCGTTGATTTTAATACGATGCCCATTGGCTAAAATTATTTTCCCCCTTCTGATCTACACAATGTTCACACTTGAGTTTTCCAAGAACAGCCTGTCATAATTTCGGCACTTTGTTTACGTGCTTGATTTCTAAAGTAATATCTTTTTCCTCCCTTAGTTATAGATAAGGTTTTGGTTTCTACGACAACACATGTCTATGTCCGCGCCATTTCATTTTGGCGGCAAGTACAGTTATACACATTCCTAGCCTTTTACAGTACATCTGGCGCCTGGGACCGGCGAGTGTGTAAGGGTTTAAAAGGGTAATATTTAAAACTTTCGTAGGTAAGGCTAATGTCCTGACTTTTTCTCCGACCAAGGACAGCATGCCCCATTCCTTTTACCAGTACATTACAAAGACATGGTATTTAAGAAAGATAACTTGAATATTGCTTGCTAGTAAAAAGTAATATCTACATACATACACTAATACATATAATATTGGGGTCCTCCTTTTTAATTGCAATATTAATTCCCTGGATTACCTAAAATAAGATACAAATAATATTATAGTAGTGATAAAAACCAATTATGAACAAATAGGAGATTTTGAGGCAACATTTCCTGCTTCATGTTCCTCCTAGAAGAACACCCATAAAAAGGTTATTAAATTAAATATGGCAACGTGTACCTTGTTAGTCGCGTCAACATATGATCATGGGGGGCTGAGTGAGAAGTCAGCTGTATAACTTTGACTTGAGAATGTTGGTTTGTAATACTCTATCGCCGTGAAAAACACACACGAGGAGTGTAATTCTAGGCATACTTTTCTTGTGTTACCATATTTGAATATATTTATTTTAATAATAATTTGAAATTTTATTAATTGTTTTATTTTTCATTGTCTTTCCTGGGAAAACGTTTCCTCCAAATGCCTTACAATCACACACTGAACAAAATAATGGGAATCTTTCTCTCTTGTCACACATTTACTTCTAATTTTGTGAATTAATGACTGTGTTCTACAAACCATTAAGTATGGTAATCTGTGAGCTTTAAAATGAGTTATTGTTAAGATTTATTTTAAGAGATTCAATAGTCATATCCCTATAACTAGAAGACAAATTTAATAAAACTGGCACAACTTAGACCTTGGAATGTCATATTTCATGAAAACTTTCGTATTTCCCTATGTAGTGTAGAAGATTAAAATTATATATTACAGCTTAAAATGTGTGATATCAATTGCTCCACGTTTCCGTCTGATGGAACATTGAGTCGATTGTTCCGTGGACATTCTGTAACTATTTTCCAATGAGTGTTGAAATATTCTTCAAACACCAGAGAGTTAGCAGTTATTTCTGCTTTGTCTCGACCTCTCCGGTTATTAGTTATGTCTTGTGTTCACAGATATAACTTTCCTTACTCTCAGCTCGACTCATGTTCATTTCCTTTCCATTTTCCTCAGATCCCGATGTTACTTGGGAGAAAGTGTCTCCTGAGGGACATGAATAAGGAGCTGACTCTTTCGGAGTGTAAAGAAAAAGTTTCGCTATAGATACAATTGAAGCTGAATATTGGGGCGGTATGGAGCTTTACATCCGACAGGAGCTCGCTTGGTTAGGTTAGGCTCTTGGTGGATGACCAGAGCAATAGATAAAAAGGGTACGAGAATCTGCCCTATGTATGCGAAGAAAGAATCTGTCTTACGACACGGGGTTGGAAGAATGGAGAAAAAGGAATGTACCTGGCCCGTTTGTTAAAGGAAGGAAATGGCAGTGGCAGTACTGGACTTTAATGGAAGAAGGGAAGGAGGAGGAGGGAGTATGTAAATTTTAAACAAAGTGAGACAAGCTCAGATCGGAAAATGCAAACAACCGGGAGTAGGGGAACATTAGACACACTATGCTGTGTGTATATATATGGAAACATAGTGTGTCTAATGTATGTGTGTGTGTGTGTGTGTGTGTGTGTGTTTCGGGCTGTGTAACATTTCTTTTTGTACTTTTATTTTCATTTTATTAAATTAGATTATTCTTCTATTTTCCCCTTTTTATTTATTTATTTCAAATTTGTATATATGTATATATTGTTTGTCTCTAAAGAGTTAACGCTGATGACCTGAGATGTTAAAGAGCGTCCATAAATAAACCAAATCAAATCTAAAGAGTTAAATATCGGCTTGTGAAATTTCATGTATTTCTTACTATATTGTAAACACGTTTGGTCCCAGAACTCGTGCGACATGAGTGAGCTATATTTGTAACAAGCTTTTCCTTTAAAGGAAAACATTTCCACTATTATTATTATTATTATTATTATTATTATTAATGCCAACTCGCATGCCTGAACAGGGCATTGAAGTTTCACACATGGACGGCAGAAGAGAGAAGCGTAGTCTGTTTGTAACGCGAGCACCGACAATCGGTTGAAAGCATTACGTTGAATGATGATGAAGGTTAAGATGTAGACGAGATGATTATGGAGCAACGACGAAATAAGTTGCTGGAAAAACCAGAATACCCAGAGAAAACCTGCCCAGCTGCCCTTCATCTGCTACAATTCCCAATTACGGCTGCTGGGATCGAACCCGAGCCATCTCGGTTGGAGGTGAACCTTCTAACCACTCGGCCACGAAACCGCCACTTGGAAAGAAGTAGAACTAAATATTTTAACGATACGTACGAGCAATTCATAGTCACTAGATTTTGTAATATATATATATGATTGGATAATGAAAAACATGCTTTATTATATAGATATCTAAAACAACTGTGCTTCCCTCGAAAATAATAATTGTAATAGTAACAATAATATTAAGTATCATAATATTATAAAAGAACACCCAAAAATTCTGTAAAGCTATAACAACAGCTGTTGCAGCCATGATTTAACCTATATTTTTCAATTACTATCATTCACTTCCCTAACCTGAAGTGGTATATTGTAAAGTCTAATGCTAAAGATGGCATGGCTGTATTATGCTTCTCCTAGCATTGTGCATGACATATGGAATATACGATTGTTAATAATTGTGCTTAAATGCGTGATTTTTATAGGACTAAGCGGATTAATATTTTATGTACATATATTCAAATTTCGGTACATAACGAAGTTAAATTCCCATTCATTTTAAAATGACACTTATGAAGATTTTTAGAATCAACAGTGTTTAATATTCGTAAAGTGTTTCTTTGCAGAAATAAATTTTCACTTACTTTAGTATTATTATTCTTAAACATCAATTCGTATTTATAAACACGCTCAAAGAAAATCTTACATTTGCTTTCTGCAATATATAGATATTTTATTTTAAATTAACCTTAACAGATATTATTGCTTTTGGTGCTTTTTTGTAGAAACTTTTTAGGAATGCCCCAAATCAATTTTGAATTTTAGAGTATTCAAAAGTTGTTTGACAACTCCAATTTCCAAATTTAGAAACATTTGTTTGAAAATAAAGACAATTTTAAAATCTTGTCTATATTGCCTAAAATTAAAGGTAGTAAACAGTTTTGTAATGTAATTTATATAATAATTATGAGTCCTTCTCCACAATAAGAAACACAAATGATACAAAAAAAACCTTTGGGAAACTCCAAAATGAATGGAAGCTTCTGTGAATCTTTGAAATTATTTACATGAACATGATTACGTTCGGGGAGAAAAGATTGAAAACAATATATATACGAGTGTGTGTAGCAATACATTTTATTCCATAAATAATCCACTTTTAAAAGAGTAGATCTTACTTATGGCCTAAACTTATCTTCATTAGCTCTATAAACTAAATCCAAAAGATCATTGGTTGCATTTAGTATGATTTTACCTGGGGGAATTCTATACTGTGAAGAAATGATCAAATTAGTTCTCACAAGATATTCTATTAATTATAAGAATAAAATGTCTTCATAGACTTTCTCAATTATAGATGCAACTGAACCCGGTCTACCTACATGATTTTTCCGGATTATTTATATCACCATATTTTTCATCGGGGAAAGTATTAGCCTTTATATATACTATGTACAGAAATATATTATCTTTGAATTTAACAGTAAAGCAATTAAAATGTTTTATTCCATTTACCATATTGATGAATTCATTTTCTGATACTTAATGCCATCTAAAAATTAGACGTTATAGGTTACAGAAAGTTTGTTAACAGATTTCAGCTTTGCCTTAAAACAGCTTTATTCTAATGCTTCAAAAAGACATTTCTAAGCCTTCAGGTAGTACCAAGGAAATATATTTTTTTGATTAGTACTGGTTTCATGTTCTACAATCTTTTTATTGCTTTGCATTTACTACCTCTTTTATTAGTACATTATCACTTAACTTTATCTTTATTAATGCCACAGGCTTCTGATAGTAATAGATCGTGTGTTGCATTAAGAGTCACAGTATTATGAGAGAGAAAAAGTCTTGGTGCTCTAATAGTAGATGTCAAAAATAAATTTTAAAATCATTTGCATATTTTCTTACTGTTTATAATGTGTGCTAAATTTCATAAGTGTATCTTTTAAAATGACAATGCATTAATATATGTGGCTTTGCATCTCTGGTCACATTCCATTTAAGGTTACTTGTTCCCTAAAGAGTACCAGATGTTTGAAATTCCTTCAATTATTTTTAAATTGTTCATATGCAAGCTCCCACTTTGCTAAAAATGATTCTGCATTCGGAAACTATTGTTTTCTAAATAATCCCTGTTCATCTATAGCAGTAAATATAATCCTTTTATTTTTTGGTTTACTGCAATGCTCCGAACTTATATCATGCTTATTTTAGCATATACTCTTTGTTTGCAAAGTTGCTACTTTAAAATACATTAGTTGTAGCACTAAATTGGCATTAAATCTGCGTATACTTTTTACTGTTAAAATAAAAACTGCTGAAATTTATAATAGCAAATTTTAATACAAATAATTCAAAATATTACACTGAATATCTGTGAATCAGTTTCGTTTTGTTGAAGCAATTGTTTGCTTCTCCTGTTGTCTACGCTTCTTAACAACAGAATCTCATGAACTGTCTTTCGCTATGTTATGTTCAGCCTTGCTCAGTAGATCTCGGAGAGAATGCTTTTCGTTAAGAGATTAGAAGGCGTAACATTTACATTAAAAACTACATTGATCTTAACTTGTTTTCTTTAGTAGGTGTTTCTGAAAATAGCCACGGTTCAGTTGCGTGACCTTAGCCTAGATTCGGCTCCCCATAAAATCACCTTGCAACGGAGTTAGTAATTAGATTTTGAATTTATTTAAATGAAACAGCCATAACCAACTTATCATTTAATGTCGACCACGTGGTTCGTGCTTTCGATGCAATATACGTAAACATAGACAGATTACATCGAAAAAGGGGTTCTGAAAATGAAGCAAACTCCTTGTTTATATATTCTCATGTAAAATTACCTCCACGTGGTTTTCTGAGGCCGGTGGGGTTCATAAACATACATGCATGCGCTACCCGTGACACTTTAATAGTTCAAAATATACAAAAAAAAATTGGCTCGCTGAACACTCAAGGCGCGAAAAATCAGCATTCACACGTGACCAAATTTCAAATGATAATTACCCTCCGCTTGCAGCATGGAGATTAAAATAAATCAAGCCAGCCTTTCGTGTTCACCTTTGTTCCACGTTACTATTTCTTCATTGTGAAACTCTTTCCTGCTAGCATTGAATAATATAACAAAACTATTCTATTAAAACTTATTATCCTAAAATGATACTTTACAACATATTTTTATATAACGCAATTAATTAAACCATATAATTTGTAGCAAATATAAAATATATATTAAAATATTTTTATTACATTAATATTATCACGGAGATATGCAATAAATATTGCTTCATCCGGCAATAAATTCAGCTGTTATTCGATGCTCCGCACTAGATGTATATTAGATTTGAATCAAACAATTTGTAACTAGGCTTCGCAATTTGCTTCCTGAGTATGTATAACTGGAAATGAAGGTACCATAATTGTATAACAAGCACTAGGATATACTTTTCGTGAACACATTAACTTGCTCAGCTGTCCTCTGTAATTATTAAATATATGTATTGTCAAGAACAATGCTCTTCGTTTCTTGTAACAACAATACAATTGAACTTGTGTCAAGATGCACCGACTCTTATCTCTTTGTAATAATGACTATGCGCAGTGTTAAAGACACTAATTTGCGAGCTTAAATTCAAACCAAGATAATACAAATTTAGAGGTGAATACGTGGTGGACTCTTGTTTCAACTTCTGGTATATTTGGCTCCCTTTAAATACAAGGAGTCATTCCTACAATGATCATTATTAAAATTTCTCATTTATCCTGTTGAATATTATTGCTCCGTTTCTTTGGTTATTTTTTGCTCTGGTACCTGATTATAACGAACCAACAGTAGTACTTTCATAGCATGTTGTATCATACATTTCTCGCTTCCTTAGTGCATCTTTTGCCTAGTGCATATAAACTTTTCTATTATTGTGGCTCTATTTGGGTCCAGCTATCCAGGATGCCAATGGTTTGCATACCTGCTGAAGATTATACCTGTGTTGACGTTTTTGTCCGTGTACTTGTGTCTCCACACAAGTACATGGACATGGAGCTGGAGTGGAGGTAAGTCACTCTTGGTGCAAGTTGGTCTCGACTTTTGAGTAGCGTGAATATACAGCGTATCTGTATACAACTTTTTGATATAATGTCCCAATTTTTATTTGTATAGCATATAGATTCTTATTTATTCAATTTTGTGAAATAATTTTGAAAAGTGCCAATGAGTTTTTAGTTGATAACTTATTTTAGTATGTAAAGCCGTTTTGCGGCTTATACAGCATATTTAAATGAGAGTTACATGGTTTCACAGAGGATAGAGGAAGTCAAAACTACTTACAACATTGTTCCTAAAAACATAATTCCGAAAACAAATACTTTTTTACATATGACCTATGTTGCATTGTGCCTATTTATTCTATGCCATTCTTTGACAGTCACTATAGGAAGTGCTGTATCAGGTTAACATGCATTGCTACAAACCCTTCAGCCCTATATTAGAGAATTATGTAGTCATGCAAACACACCTAACTGCTCGCAGATTTGACCACATGCAGTGTACGTACGCTCCATCAATGTTTGTATGTTGTCGATGAATGAGGCCTACATTAAGATTTTTATGGATTCCCATAGACAAAACCAACGGATTTAGGCTTAGAGGATCAGAAAAGTCATGCAACTGGAGCTCGTAGACTAATCCAGCTGGGCGAATGTGTTATCAAGTGATGTGTGAAAATGAAATGGTACTCCATCGTTTAAGAACCACCAACGTAGGCTTTTACTACATGTACAACTTAAAATGACTGGCTACAAACGGTTTACGCACTGCGGAAGTAGACATAACCAATTAGAAAGGGTCAATGAGCCAAAAAGAAAAAATAGCCTATACCACGTGAAGATAGCACACTATCTTGAAGCCATGTTTGTTAGATTCTCGTTTGTCGTAATGATTTGTTTATTTGTTTTATTTACGGACACTCTTGAACATATCAGGCCATCAGCGTCCCATTCAATTCAGGGCGTGAAACGGCCGATAAATTTTACTCAGAGGCATCTTCTTTCAGGGTTGAGGGCTATTTTCGTGGCGTAAAAATGCGACAAGAAACCCACGGCTTTACTTCCCTTCCTAAGGAAGCCATACTTAGGATTTTTACGCCCGAAAAACTTCATCGATCCCGGCTGGAATTGAACCCACGATTTTGGGTTTGCGAGGCAAGTATGGTTATTACTACACCACCAGAACTGACACCGTAGTTATGAATGGGTATAAGCTCAACATATATTTGTTTCCGGATGTATGTTCATGTGAACATCTATTTGCTAATTTTAACCAGCTCTATCTGGTGCGAAATTTTGTGACTTTTTAATTTAAACTCTCTTAATATCTTTATTCGGTTTCAAATATTAGGCCTAAAATATTTGTATAATATTTTACTTTTCACTATCAAATATTCCTAAGTTATAGGTTGAAAACTATTTTTAATAGTGTTTAGCGCCCGTTTTTACTACTGAGGCACCACACGTGGTAGACACTGATGATACAGAAATGAAATCATAGGATATTTTTGTTATATTATTCAATGCTAGCAGGAAAGAGTTTCAGAATGACGAAATAGTAACGTGGAACAAAAGGTGAACACGAAAGGCCGGCTTGATTTATTTTAATGTCCATGCTGCAAGCGGAGGGTAATTAAAGTATTTTTAAGGAAGGAAGCGTTCCAGGCCTAAGTTTAGGGTATCTATTCGCATATGCAATTTATGAGTACTGAGAAAAACCTGAAAAAATCTGTCAGGGAGGACGGTCCTGGTAGGAATCGAACCCAAATCTCACGGTCACGAGTTCACGCCTTAACGACCTGGGGCACCCGTGGCGGTAGGCTAGAAACTTAGCGGTGAAATGCTAGAGGGCTTGTATATGGTCCACAGTTAAATGTTGTTGATCAGACCTGGTACTGTCAAGGACTTTATGGGTAATACTGAAATGGGTTAATACTGAAACATAAATTATTTTCTTTGTAGTTATATATTGAAACATTATAATATGTTTTAATATTTAATTAATTGCCACCTGCATTTTAGTTAGAGAGAGTAGATTGCTACTGGTGCTGTGTTGAGGGAAATGCTGCTATCTTGTCCACCAATATACACAGACATATTGACTTGATGGGAGTAGGGAGATCACCACCACGTGGGCTTCGGAGTTATGATAGATGGAGTACATGCGAAAGGATTGCATAGTGCATGGGTTTATAACAGTGTTTTTGGTGAAGTTATTTTATAGTATTTTTTGTTCATTTAAAAAGTAAGAATAATACATTTCCTTGTTGCCACATTTTAGAGATGCTAAAGGGCGGAATGTCTTATACACCATAACTAATATCCGAACAATGTGAGAGATGAAACTTGTAGGTAGGATGGTAGTTTTTGTGATAGTAAAAATGATGGATCATATTGTAATGATAAACTCATAGATTGCCTACTACAGAAGTCTTTGCGTAAGTTTGGCTGCTTGGCTACAGCTAATTTTCTAAGTCATATTATCTTACGTTGTTATGTCGTCATGCTTTTACCGTGTTCCATTTACTCACTCTTACGTTTTTATTTCTTTCCTATGAATTGTTATTGCATAACTGAACATTATTTTGCCAGTGCCATGAAAAAACATAATTATCAAATATTTGTGAAACACAGGAAGTTAGTCGACGCTAGAAGCATATTTATAAACTTCGATGCTGACTCATTTGTTTCTGATATTATATAGCTTGATACGATAGAGCAAGCAACAGTACAAAACAGCAACTATTTCTTTATTGCAGTTAAAAGTCCCCTTTAGGAATCTCAAAATACAATATATAACATATTACTAGGTACACATTAACAGACCGAGTGGGAGATTTAAGCGGTAGCATTTGACACTAGCATTTTGGAGAACCCGGTTCAAATCCCTTGGGAACACGTTTTTTTATTTCTTTTTTCTTTTCCTCTTCTTGTCTCTTAGGCGAATGCTGTAATGGATATATTTCCTTTACACGGAATTTCCGTTCTCCCTTTTCATAGCATTTCATTCCGTTGGTTTTTGTTACAGGTCGAAAGTACCAGACGAGATGTGCTGATCGGGTGTGACGGTGACTTGCACTTTGGAAATGTTTCTTCAAGGCTAACCTCTCGAATTCCTTAGGGAGGGGGGTTCCCACCGGTGTCGGTGTGTTCTATCTGGAAAGAATGTTAGAAACCCCGCCTACACCACCAGTGCCACATCATCGATGGATTCTGGGCGCCCGGTATTTTCCTCACCCCATCTCTTCCTCCTAAAGTTGCCCCCACCGGGAGTGCAAGCACAAATGAGCAAGACTGAAATACCAAAATATCCTCCTCCGACCCTTAAAATATAAGCCAATACATTAGCATAGTTTATATGCATGATTTTTTTTTTTTATTTTTATTTTAACAAGCTATTTCACATTCTAAAACTTAAAATAAAGGTATTCTCTAAGAAAGTCAAATTGTGTTTTATTACTTTATCTCCATTTCAAGAATGTTAAATTTTAATTATTTGTTTTGCTTCTCCAAAATCAACCATCACGCTAAAACGTATACCTATAGAGGCAAAATAGAATGACAATCAAATAATAAATAAATTCAGTTTGAAAATATTCCACCAATTTTGGTCAGTTCGCACTTTCTGCTGTATACCACAATGTCACATTATGTTTTTTAATAACATTGATTTAAGAAGGGAATTTTTTAGTTAAAGCAAGGAGTATGAAAGTCATATAATACAATATGAAGAGGCTATTTATAGATAACATATTTGTTTTTTTAAAAAAGGCCAGGTTATTTTACTGTCCAAAATCAACCCACCTTCCTATATATTTATTGGCTTTATTAAGAAATTAACTAACTTCGTACTTAGACTTAACAGCAATCATTATAGAAGTTGGAAATAATTTAGTCAGAAATACACCCATATAGTTGCGTTTCTATAATTTATACGAATGTTTGTCAATTATCTAATTTGAAAATATAGTCTATAATTGCACGACTTCGTAGTCGGTGGCGGTGTTTGCGAGTTTTAATGATGCCAGTGGTAGCCTAGCCACCGGTATACCGGATAGGTTGGTGGTAAGGAAAGTAAAATGGACTATTCTAGTGCATACAAATTTTGACTGGTAAATTGAAGAATGCTGTTAGTGAATTTTTTCTGAAACAAAAAGAAAAGACATAACAAGAAGAAATAAATGGACACATTAATTTATGTAAGGACGTTAGTAAAAGAGAGAGTGCCAAAATTGGAGTATGGGCTTTAATAAAAAATAAATGAAAAAATATATTAATCAGCTGGGAGTTTTAAAGTGAATTTTAAATTTGTTAGAATTTAGTTAAAAATATCCCTACCGACGATTCTCCTTCAGACATTAACGATACCTTTTTAAGAATTAAAATGAAATTATAGCAACATGGCAGATAATTATGAGATACTCGCCCTTGAAGATTTTAACGGAAGAACAGGGAAAATTGAGAATGGAGACAGTCGATAGCTACGGAGAATAAGAGGAAAATGATGGCGGTGGACGATTAATAGAATTGTGGAAATTCAGCACCTTACTATAAGGAAGTTTTGTTTTTGCCCATTAAGATATACATAAGTTTATTTGGACATGATCAACTAAAGAATTGATATCATTTATTGATCGCGCAGTTGGCAGAAAGAAAAGGAAAAGCATTATACAGAATATTAAAGCACACCCAGAGACTGAATGTGGGACCGATTTTCGGCTATTTGTTTTTAAAATATCATTATTATGGTATACGTCAAATTTGTTATATAAAAGAAGATAATTGGACGAGCTAAAATATTTTGAACCTCATACAGGATGAGGACATACAGAAGTTGTATGAGGAAAGAGTGAAACAGACGATGAACACTCGTACATGAGGCTTGGCCTATAACTTTGTTATATGAAAGGAAATGAAAGGGCCCATTATGTCCCGTAAAGGGCTAGGGCTTCCTGCTATAGGAAAAAGCTCATTTTGTGACTCATGTGATGAGCTATTCCGCGTGAGTTAGGAAAAAATATGTTTTATAGTTTCTTGCCCCTTTTGAGTCCTTTTCACTCTACTCCCATCTAATGCGGACGATGCTTGGCCCATGAGCTCCGAGATGCTCCTTGAATGTGTCTGACCATCTTCTTTTCGGTCGTTCTGGAGTCCTCTGTCCTGCGTAGGGGTCCCACATGGCGGTCATCTGCGCCCATCTGTCCTTCTGTTGCCTCGCCACTACCCGCCCCATTTCCATTTTATCCCTGAAGCTCTGTCCATGATGGTTTTTGGTTCTGTGATTTCCTGCAGTCTAGTGTTGGAGATCTTGTCTCTCAGTGTTATATCTAGGATCTTACTCTCCATTTTCCTTTGACGTATTGCTGTGTTCTACCGCGTACAGAAAGAGACCAGGTTTGACATCCATATACCAGCACCGGTAAGACACACGAGTTGAGTGCCTCGAGTCTCAGTTTCTTGTTTACAGATTCGTTTTTCAATATGAACTTTAGAGACCAGAAGGCTTTTTAAGCTTTTGCTACTCTCCTCTTAATCTCTTAATCCATTTTATAGTCAAATCAAATCGTCTGGCATAGATATATATTCATTCACATACTGAATCTTTTCGCCATTTATTTTTATTTGTTATATAAGAGTTTAAATTTATGGATCCACAATGGCTCTAAAACCGGTAAAAAATTCTGATTGGTTTATGCGGAAATTTTAAGTGCAATATAAAGGGAAAAACTCTAGTTAAGTACAGTTCAATTGAAAATCCAAGGGGGAATTGCAATATTGTAAGAAATGTAAGAAAATTTGTTAGAAATGTAAAAATAAAGGTTAGGGGAAAAGTGGGTCATGGCACGCTGCGGGGTATGAAAAATATGGGCAAACTTGGAGAACAATAAGATCAGTACCCACAGTAAAATAGCGTAAAGTTAAACTTAATACAGCTAAACATTTCTCTAATCTTCTTTTTGAAAATAGAAAAGATTTTAAAGATGCAACCTTAAATATGCAGACAAGCATACCTTCATAGAACTATTTTGGAAAGTAAGGCGATAGTCATTGATAACATCTCAGAATGATAAAGCAGCCGGGCCTAATGAAATATGAAGCCTTGTTCGTGGAGTCTCTCACTTGTGATACAACAATGATATTACTGCACATGAGCGAACGTAAACTCAGCTATATAAATGGAATTGTGGCGACGATTTTACCTCAGGGTTGTTTGATTTATTGCTGAATCTTTCTCAGAGAAGAGCACACGAGAAGCAGAAAATTCCAGTATTTTATTATATGCACATCGAACGAAAAATTTACAATCACAGTCTGAACCCTAATGAATAAAATACAACAAGAATGGGCAAACATGGCCAAAAATTACCCCTATTGGTGTCAGATGCCGTTCTCTTAATTAAGAATTGTTACACCTGTTCGCCACATTCTCATTTTTATGATTTATTTACTTCCGATACAAATCACACTCGGGGATGATATCAGAACACCATTTGCAAATATTACGCTAGAGTAATGTTATGGAGCAAAGTGCCATTTCCCCTAGGTTTTAATACGAATATATTTAATGCAACTCTTAACATGCATTTTTATGCCTGATAGAGACTTTGACTTTGCCAATCCAATAGTCACCTTTTTGCACTTCAGTAAATCTTGGTATTCCCATCTTGGTATTGGTTGGACTATAATCATGCTGAAATATCCACTTATGTGGCATATTCTCTCTTGCATGAAGTACCATATAGCCTCCAGAATATCGCTGTAATTATATCGGTTCTCTTTGCCATCAATATCCAAATGAAGACTTCCAGAAAAATTACAGTTTCACCTTGTTTCATGTACGATACATAGTATTTTTGTTGTTCCCCTTGTTGGTTGGTCGTCGACGAAAAACTTGATGTCATCAGATAGTAACATTTAGAGCTTGATGTCACCACTTCATTGGATTTTGGACCAGGGCTTTATGTTACACACTTCTTTGCTAAGTGAAGTATAACCTTCCTATTCTTATTAGTAATTAGTGATTTTTGACAATTTCAAGTACCATACAGATCTACAGGTATTAAATGACGTTTCACTGCAGATATATGGACCTTTAGCGCGTAATATTTTCTACTTTATCCCACATTTTTGCGCTGATATTTATTTTTAATATCATTCACTCACAACCTACAGATACGTATATTCTTTTGGTGCCGTTTTCCAAGACCGATTACATACAAAAATACAAGAGTACAAAAATGTTGAGACATTTCAAAATCATTTTTGCAAAAAAGGGCTCTGTTTTGCTCTCATTGAGGACATTTAAGACAGCCTGTCTTCATAATAGAGTATTCTTTATTTTTCGATGTTGCTATGAAAAATAAAGCTTCTTTCAAGCATGAAAATCAATGTAGTATTTTGTTTTATACAAAACACTGGTAGCTCTCAATGGAAGTTTATGGATAAGTTATACTCAGCACTAACGTGAAACGATGCGTTATCTGAACCACCAGTCCAGTTCGGCTTTGTTTTCACTTGCAAGTGAAAAGTTGCAAGTTTAAAATCTCGTATAAGGACTTGCATAACAATTAAATTGTGATAAAGTGGGGAGGTAACATATAGAAGTCATTCTACATTTCATTTAATAGTGGTAGACTGATACAGTATTTGGTACCCCATCAATCGCGAAAAATTGATTACGATACATCTTTTATTTCAGCTAGCTTTAAGTGAAGGGTTCTGTTTGTAGGAATGTCAAGAAGCGCAGGAATTTTGCTCGGACGGCAGAGAGACCGTTTTGGCAGACAAAGGAGCAAATACCATCTATTGTTATTAGGAGGACGGGTGGTCGCCCCGGCCAGGTATGCTAGAAAAGAACAACGCTAGGATACCGCTAAGGCCGTTGATCTGTAACGTTCACTAAAACTTGAAATTAGACGCTGGACGAATCAACGAGTGGTTAAGCTCAAATAATCAAACTGGCCAATAATATGAGAGTGGCATGAAGTCACAGCCAACCTATGATGATGTCTAAAGTCATAGTGGCGGGAAAATAGTGCGTCCCTGCATCACGTGGTAAAGCGTGTTATATCGGGTATTTAAGGACGTGAAATCGCCCTTGTCGAGGTCTCTTTTTGGTCTTTCTGGTCATTTGGTCTGGTTGGTTGTATTCAGCCGATGTTCGAGCATCACTTCAGCACGACAAGTCTTCCGAGCGGTCTGCAATCACACTGCTAATCTAACATTACAGCTCCACGTGTCTGCCAGACGTTTCGTTACTGCGTTCCGAGCAGAAACGCCATGGGATGCTCTCTTTGTTAAATAAACGACGTCAACTTGCAGATAATGTTTCTCTGGTCGATATAATACCGTAATTCCCTTCACTCAACCCGGCACTACCACGTCCCGAAAACCACCTACATCCCTGAGATCGACGTGAAGAGTTATTAAGAGGTGAGCTGGGTCAAGAACAATCAAACTCCTATCCCCATTCATCCTCCCACCTATAACTACTTTAAGACTCATTAACATTTTATAATCGTTTGTGGAATCAATCCGTTAGGTGTTTACAGCATGTTTTCTGTGATAGATACAGTAATCTGTAGTTAAAATGAAAAAAGAATTAATTTGAGTTAATGGTAATACTTCTTAAAACAATTGTCAGAATTTGTTTTTGTTTGTAAGTAGATTAAATGTGAAAGAAATGCCATATATGTTTAAAACTCTTATTATTCGTGAATTTTTAATTGCCTCCAGCAACTATTATCATTTTCAGAAAGACCAATATGTCGGAATTTTGTGCCGCTGTGGTTATTTAATGTGCCAGTAACAGCTGACATACGGCTTTGCATTGCTTTCAATGTCACTGATGCGTGACGAGCTGGAATCCACAAACGTTAGGTTTGATGACCATGTGGTAACCAAAAGTCTATGGGCAATTCCTTTTTTTTTTCATTTGTAACACTCTCATAATAATAATAATAATAATAATAATAATAATAATAATAATAATAATAATAATAACAGCAAATAATATGCTTTATAGTATAGTTTACAATTTCTTTATGAAAATGGTTATCCTTCAACCTAACAATTTTATTTCTCCATATACTTTTGTGTCCTTTGAGTTTATTTTCCTTCTTATTCTTCTCCGTTTGTTACGCTCCGGTTTTCTTCTTTTCCACTCAGTACCGCATCACAATGTAATTTTTCTCATTCAGTTATTATGTATTCTTTAAATCTGTCTAAGCCCCGCTTTCTTTCCTCAATCATTCAGTAATATTCCTTTTAACTTTCTTAGCATGCAAATGATAAACAATTCTCTATCGTTCAACATATTCCAGCAGCGCTTATCCAGAAAATCTATTTCCCTGACTAATTTGCTTTCTAAATAGCTTCTACTTTACCGATCCACACATCATCGCAATTTAAATCCGGAACTACAAATGAATCGGTGATATTAAAGAAGCGATTTCATTTAATGTTACTTGAAAACATATTCATTTATCTGTTGACCAATGGACAAAAGTATAACTTCTAATTAAGAAGTTAATCTAATGAACGATAGTAACCAAGCAAATGGGGTTATTTTGAAATATTATACATATATTTTATATTAAATGGAGTAAAATATATTTTACACTGGCTCTAATGAAAATAACTCAATCCTAGCGGCTGTGTGAGACGAAGGGGCGACTTGGGCAGGTTTCTTTCGGGGTCTCAAGTTTCCCCTGCCATTCATTCTGCCATTGCTCAATTTCATCGTATCTTGATCTTCACCCTCATCTAATGTAAAGTTGTGCGCCGATTTCTGGATGCGCGCAATGAAAATGGACTATGCTACTGCCATCTAACGATAAACGGAAGAACTCCAATAAGCTGGGCATTGGATACCACCACACATTCACTTGATAATTATGTTAGAAAGGCGTACTGATAAGCACCTGTAGACCTGGTATAGGCGCAGGTGCCAGGACCTAGCGCTTGACGTAATTTCACAGGTGTTAAGCGTGAGTAAGGTGGCTAAGACAGGAGAATCTGGATATTAAGGTTTTCGAGGGTAGCTGCAATGATTCAAGCGTCGTTTCTCAATCAGGTGCAGGCAGATGTTTGCATCATCTTTTTTCATCATCATCTCATTTCATCATCATCTCATCATGTTAGTGAGTCATAACTACAATAAAAGTACATGCTTGGACTGCGTTGCTTTCTTTATCTTTGTGTGATATGCTAGTGCTGATGGATAAGTAGCCGCTTATGCTGCAAAGATATACTCTTGTAGTTCGATACAGTATTCATCTTTTAAATATCTAGCATTCTTTATGGAACTTATTTCAGGTAGTGCTAAATAACTGCAGACAGCTGCATGTCTACTTAATTACATGGAGAGTCTATATTATAATATCATTCCTTGAATATATCTTTAAGAAAATATATTCCTCCTGAACCAACACATTTGACATTCTTCTTTAGTGTTGTGATACTAATCCACGCCATTAAAACTGGCATTTTTGTCCCTTCTGTAAAGCTTT
Source organism: Metallyticus violacea (assembly GCA_030762175.1). NCBI lineage: Eukaryota > Metazoa > Arthropoda > Insecta > Mantodea > Metallyticidae > Metallyticus > Metallyticus violacea. The sequence goes on along the minus strand of CM060846.1, from coordinate 144,877,217 downwards.
CTTCTGAACTGTTTGAACACTGTCATACTCCAGCAAACATTTAAAGTCTAATTGAGTGTTTATTTCTATACCCTTTTCCTTTCCCTTCTAACTGGAGTGCTTTTATCTATCTCTATCTTCTATCTTTTTGGGTCTTGTACTTAGCCATTTGTGATATATATTTTTTTTTTCTGTACCGTCTCCAAGATTTAGTGAATAATCCTATAGTTTAATATGTTTTATTTTAAGGACTACAAATGGTTCATATAAAAATAATGTATTTTCTATTTTATTTGTTGTTCCGATGTGGTTTCCATTCTCTAGTCATTAAATGTTGCAGTTGTGCTTAATGTTCTATAGACGTACATCTCCATCAGTACATTTTATACATTTTTAGTTCCAATCCTTTTATCTATTATCACAGTGTTGCTGTATCTAACAAAAATAGCAATATTAATAAAATAAATAAATACAGAGCGAGTCTATATCAAAAATTAAAATTAAATTAAATTTACTCATTTTCAGACCATTTCAACTAATATTAGTTGTGGCTTTCTACAAAAGTGTACCAACATGCCTTGAACAGCAGAATATTGCTTGTATTCCTGAATACCTCAATAGTGCTTCATTATACCCAAGAAGGATGATATTATGTAAGTTATAAACTTCGTGAAAATTCTGCTTCACGTATTGGGCTATATAGGTCCGTTATGTCACAACAAAGACCGATAACAGCCTTCTCTTCGACCTACTTTAAGTAATTATTGCAGCTTTATTTTGTTCAATATAATGGTCACATTTTTTTATGGTTAGGGTACTTAATATTACTTTTCAGTGGCTTTACTTATAAATTGTTATTCACATTATTATATTGTTTCATATATAATATCTATTATAAGTATACTGGTAGTGCGAATAGAACTGATGGACTTAGCATTGCCAGTTTAAAAATCTAATTTAATGTGATCCAATTTAAAATTCTCTTTCCATGTTTGTTTTGATATCAATACTGACCATTCGCTCTAAAGGAGAACATCATTAATTCCTTTTTTTCATTATTATATAATTTAAGTGATCAACTTTAAATTTTCTTCTTATATTTTCGTTTCTATCTCGTTCAGATCTCGCATTCCTTCCACATTCTGAAATTTAGTTTCTGCTGTTTCGTATTTCATCTTAAATTTGTATGAGTTCAAATCTCTCATCATGCTATAGTTCCACAAGCCATATTGGGTCTTGGCCTCCTCGATCTGCTTCTTCTAGAAGTCTATCCTTGGCCTTGGTTTTCCTGGCTTTCTTCCGGTATCTCCACAATATTCTTTCTAACCGCATCTCCCCGTCTCCTTCTGAGCTTTCCAACTTTTCTTTAGCCATATAATGATTGGTGCCTGTGTCGTTATAACTGTGTTACAATATCTTTCACTGTCCCTGGTTTCCGTAAGTACTAACATTCCATGTTACAATATTTAAGCTCTGTGGCCGTCTTCTCTTATCCATCTTCCAAAGCTCTATCTCAGGTTTTAAAACAATGTGTTTTTATATAGGGTTGTTAGCCTTTATGACCAACTCCATACCTGCTGGGCCAAATTTTGTATTTATATCCCTTGGGACCGGATGATCCGGATATACCCCCAGACACTGAGTAGCTTGATTCCCTTGGGGCCGCTGAGAGCTTCCAAACTTCTGCCTCATACAAACAAGTAGGAAGTTTTATATAAATTTATTTGTTTCCCTTTTATAACAACAAAATATTAATCGTATCACTAATTTGATTCATTTTATAAATATTTTATACTCCATTTTCAGAATTATAACGTACTTCACAGTTAATGTACTGACTAACTGTCCATTTAGTTCATTTTCAACAATATTTATTCATATTTTGTATAAGGAGCCTAGTAAGTCATAACCTTTGTCTTTAGAGAGGACACTATTAAATTATATGGTTTTTTAACTTCTTACAAATGAAATATTTGTAATATTATTCATTTTCTGCAATTATAATTTGAATATCCAAAAATATAGTAAATAATGTAAGCTCTGAGCTCGGAGTAAGTATGGGAATAGATCACCACTTCATATACACTCTATCTGAAGGATATACCGCTACCTTGTACTTTTTCACATCTGAAGGAAATGGACATGCGCAGCATGGTCACTAAATATTTCATGCCATACCTCATACATTTTGTGTTCTAACAGCTACATCAAAAACATTCACATTGCTTACTGACTGACATAAAGATTTTACTGTGCCCGAAAGCGACGCACCATGCCAACTGGCATTTCCAATTATAACATCCGATGTAATAGCAAGCGTGCGTAGTTCCGTGTATCTTTATTCGTTATACTAGTATTTTTAAATAAAAATGCAGCAAATTTATTTATGTACAATTTTAATGAGATAGCCACAGAAAGTTTGAAATATCCCCATTTTCGTGTACCCAGGAAACTCATTGAAATGAGAGAAACAGCCTAGTACAACAACAGCCAATAATAATAATAATAATAATAATAATAATAATAATAATAATAATAATAATAATAATAATAATAATAATTCACTATTGTTGAGTTCTATAAACAGGGCGAAATTTATTTTGTATTGAAGTTTAGCGCTATGAGTAATTAATGAAAATCTGTTATGCACAATAATTTGAAATCATTCATCTGTCCTGATTTTTGTTCAGTAATGAAATTATTTCAGGAAAATTAGTGGAAAATAATTCCATTTGTAGCTTTGCGTTGTAAAATTATTATATTTTTATGAATTTTACACGCAATATCTCTGTCTAGTACATTGTTTATAATACTCGAAGAAGATATTTTGTTTGTTTTTTATTTTAAGAACTAATTTATTTTATGTTTACTTTGTAATAATTTAATGTTATATGTGCTTTAATTACAATCAAAATGTCTACCTATCAAAGGTCTAAATTTCTCAACAGAAGAACAACAGGAGGCCTTATTATTAAACATTTCTTCAGATTTCACCTTAACTTCTGAAACAGGGATTTCCCCTACCCCCAAAATTAAATTAATCAGAAGTGATAACATAAAAATTCATATAGGCATCAAATACAATTCTCACAAGAGCGTAGAATTCGCAGTTTCCTGGATATTACAGAGAAAGTTGCATTGCACGAAATTGTAAAGGAGGAGTGATGGGTTTATGGCTTGCTTTGACCCAAGACCATAAAACCTTGGAGAATTTCCTACGGCTACCCAAGGGGTGAAAAACAGAATTCATTTCAGAACCCTTAGGCTAGTTTCCTCCTCAAGGATATATCAACAGCCCCTATGGCATCCGTTGCATAGTTAGGGCAGACAACCTACACAACAAGTGACAAAGGCCTAGAAGACTCGAAATTTAATCACCAATAAGAAGGAAAGAACAGTAATCAAAAAGTTTGAATTTCAATGAACTTTAAATAATAAAAGCGTCGGAAGACCGACCAACTAAACCAGAATAAAATCATCGGATCGCCGCGAGTTCGCGATTAGTGGGCAGTTAGTAGTCAGTCAGTGCAGTCAGTCAGTAGTCAGTCAATGGGGTCAATTGGTCAGATTAGTTAAGAGTGTTCATATTGCTTAGATCGTGGTTACAGCTCGGACTTAAGTAATATTCAATTCAGTAATATTGTAGTTATTCACCATTCAATTTCTTATGCTACTTTCAGCTAACTTCATTATAGTAGAGTGAGATAAAGATTTGAATCCACCAACTGAAGTAGTGGTTTCCCAGTCATAAAATGTGGTTCAATAAAGGAACATATACATATTAGTGATTGTAACTGATCCATTATTCTTATTTGGACTCACCCTTACAATAGTTTTTCCCGAGGAGCGCCGAGGCATCTCCCAAAAAGCACTAGCAATATCATTTAAGCCGAGGCAGCGAGGAGATTCGCCTCCGCTCAACTAATTGGAGCAGGGAACGAGGCGTGAAGACGGGAAACGAGAAGAGGACGACGGGATCTGCAGAGGATATTACGAGGTCGGCAACTATCCGTAATCTAAAATCCAGTGACTGCATCCCCTGTACAGCCCCTGAGATAATATTTTATTTGAATCTGCTTCCTCTCCTCTAATGCCAAAATTTCAAACACAATTGACAAACCATCACTAATCAACTTAATAAATCATCTCCACCTTTAATCCGTCTTCCCACTCAAAAATCCTGTTTCAATTCTTACAACAGCATTTGTCAAACTTTCTAAAATCACACAGCAGGGGGACTACTACGATGGTCAAGATCGTTAAGGCACGGACTTTGTGAATGGGAAGTCTGAAGTTTGATTCCCCCCTTTTTTGATTTGTTTATTTAAGGCCGCTCTTTAACATCACAGGTCATCAGCGTCCCATTCTATTCAGGGCGTGAAACGGTTGACAAATTTTGCTCAGAGGTCTCTTCTTTCTGGCTTGAGGTTCTTTATCGTGCCGTAAATGTACGACACAGGACCCACGGCTTTACTTTCCTTCCGAAGGAAGCCATACTTAGGAATTTTACGCGTAAAAATGGAAGGTTCAGAACTTCGATGCGGTTGTCTACGGTTCAACGACAACAATTTCTCAGACTGAGCTCTGCTATTTTGTTGAATCGTACTCAACAAGCCTGGGAGAGGAGTTCAATAGTAAAAATAGGCACGCATCGTATATACATACTATGTTCAAAATCGTTCGAGTCCTCTGGTGTTCTGCTTACGACAGGCTTAGTTACGTCAAACACAAACTTAGCTGCCGCTTGTGAAACTTGCAGATGAGTGCCACAGTGTGTGAAACCGAAAACTACCTAACTGATGAATTGCATCTGTGTAACTGAACTGCGCCACTGATAATTGCTTCTAGCTGAATATTAACTTAAAAACAGCCTAACTGATGTATCGGAACTGCGTGTCCGCATCGGAAATAAAGCGTGTTATCTGTGCCTGATATGATTCTGTGAACTGTGTGCCGCAGCAATGTCGAACTTATGATGCGTACTGAGCGCACCAGCGGAGCAAACGCTTCCTTATACATTAATTTCAAGTCAAGCATTCGCTGGCTTAACGACACCAACGAGTCACACAAGCACGCGCAGGTTTCGCGCCATTCTATGAAAGATCAAATATAAATTTTCCACTGGGTGGTTCAAGTTCACCTGCCACACGTGCTATTCACTATTTTTTGAAAGTGTGAAACATTTTGTTGAGATTAGCTAATTTAAAGGCTAACAGTACAACTCCTGCCGGAGCACCTGTGGTGCATCAGTAGTAAAAACGGGCTTTACACCCCATTAAAAACACCGTTCGGGTTCAGAACGCTTACGGATTTAAAAGTCCTTAGGTTTATTAACCCTCCAAAAGCAGGACATTTAAAATTAGCATAATACTCGACGCTCGGGTTTCTTCTCCATTGAATAAAGTTTTATGGCCTATTTGACTTTATAAACTACTGTAAAAAGCCTTTCACTTTTGTCGACGCACAATTCACATTTTAATCTTATGCCGTATTATATTTATATGATATTAAAATCACTAATTACTATAAGTGAAATATGTGATAATTAGGTTTGTACCATACATATTATGTTACACTTACGTTTCATTGTGGGTGGGTAGTGAGTACAATTTCATTAGGGATTGAATATTTTAGGAGTTTTAATTTTGGAGGCGGTAAATGGAAGAAACAGAAAAAAACTAGTTTTGGCAAATGAAAAAGGGGCAATGACAGCAGCTAGAAGTTATAAATATATGATACCTGATATAAATGTCAAATGGCTAGAAAAATATGCATGATGTTGCTTGAGGCTAAAATGCTGAATGGTATTGAAATGAGAGGACTGGGTGGAGAATGGAAAAATTGGATGTTGTGCACAGGGTGTTTTATATGGAAATTTAGGCCCACTAAATACATTAGCAAAGAATTTGCACAAATTGAAATCGGAAGAGTGACAAGGAAAAGCGTGCTTATGGAGAGAACTCTTAAATAATGGTTCAGAATCTAAAATTCAAATGAAAGGAAATTAGGAAAATGCTATAATTTCAAAAGTGTTGAAGCCGTAAATGTTGTATCAAAAATTCCTATTTTAACAATAATTGATTCTGAGGGCAATTATAAAAATAATTTCAGATATTTTAACAAGGCCAACAATGACACAATAATCAAGGGTACAATTATTACAATTATGATTACAATTTTAATATTATAATTAATTTGTGTGTGTGTGTGTATATAAGCATATATGTCTTTTTGTTCAGTAAGTAATATTCAGAAAGCGTTTACTTTTTGAATATCTGTCAAAAAGGCAGCTTATATGACATGCTGGAGATTTGTCGGAACGGTTAGGTAGAGAGTAATAGCCTCGCCTCAAAAGAGGGTAGCCTTTTGTTAACACTAGACACAATTTTACCCTTTAGTAAATCCTTTAAGACCGTCCGTGGAACAAAATATTTTATTAAACTTTAAACTGGGACGTAGCAAGAAATATGATTTCAAACGGTAACAGTACTTGTCATTCAAAAGAAGCTCTGCATGCAAAAATAGGTGTCTTAAAATAAACCAAACTTTAGCTATTTCCGACAGTTTCAATGGAATACCGCTCATATGGCCGAAACGTACCTTATCGCAAAACTTTATTGTGTGGATCTGACTGTTAGGAAATTATAAAAAAAAATAGCTGGGAAAAAAAACTCAATTAATAAACACCCCTCAAAATTGGACGAATGAGGATCAATAGGCAATATTAAATATATCATGTATTAGCCAATAGTAGATTTGAGTTGAGTCGATTTCTAGAATGTTTGAAGAAATAAAAGTACTGGGGGGCGGAGCAAATTGACATAATAAATTTAATATCAAATATAAGAAGTAAGTTTGAGCAGGAAACATACAGCATCAAAGTAACAGAGGTGTAAGACTAGAAAGGAATATAGAGAGACGAAGTAACGGGACAATACGAGTGATCACGACACCGGGAAGTATAATATAGTGATATTAGTAAGGCAGAGAATAATAAAAAATATGATACTACAGTTCAGTGAAAGAAATACGGCGTCATTAAGATAATATAAGGGTCTCATTAATTCGGTGTTAAGCTACGACAGTCAGATTATTTTTATAGTAAAGCCCTTACATGGAAGTGAGTAGTGTTATAAGAAAGTGTTAAAGAAAAATTATAAGGGACAGTCACGCGTGAATTTGTTACGGAGGAGTGCAGTTAAAGTTAAAATTAAAGTTACGTGGTAAGTGTATTTAAATCCTTGAGTGATGAACTTTAGCCAAAGGGCAACTATACAGTAAATATCAAAACCAGAATTATAATCACACAACAGACGCACAGTAAGTTCCAAAATTCATCAATTGTTCAATAAATTAAAAATTCCACTAGAGCCAAAAATATATTATTCCAGTGAAGAAACTCCTTCCTTCCTTAATGACTTGAAGTCATTAAAAACTGCCCAAATTCCCCTGAGATACCTATCTTCTGCTTTGGAACCACAGAAATAGGAAACATGGAACTTCAAATTTCAAGAACCGAGGCAACGTAAGATCATTTAATCATCTAATTAATTATTCAGCATATTCCAAAATGAAAGACCATTTAAATTAAACTCCAAGGAATAATAAAACTCCCACCCGTTCCAAAGTTTTTCAGGAGCAATGGGTGGAGTTGTTTTAGAAATATTTTGGAGAGCAATGAATCGGGGTATATTTGGAGAAGGCGGGAAAACAACGTAAATGCTTTGTGCAAAGCAGCAAGAAAGAGATTTGTAAATATCGAAATAAAAAAATTGTTTACTAAGAAAGCGGAAAAAAGATCCTTAGTATTCCATACGGAATAAAAATAAATGGTATAATTATAATGATAAATAAAGTAAAGAACAAAGAGGGCATTGCATGGTCAAGAGTTTGGTTGTGAAGATTAAAACAAATGAGAAAAATTTTCCTCAGAATCACTGTTCAATATGTGGAGGAAAGGAAGGTATGAAACATATAGCATTTGCGTGCAAAGGGACGAGACTCTGAAGGAAAGAGTTTATAAATGAGAAATGCTTTAAATTTGATAGAAAGGTAGCCTTAATGAAAACATTGAGTAAAGATAGCAGGAATGTAGGGGGGGGGGGTTTTCTTAAGTAAAGTTAAAAAATGGAACTGGGTACTAAGAAGGGAAGTAAACCAAATATAATCTTGATGAGTAGTTATTAGTTGTATATTTAGATAATAAGGAAAGGTTCGTATATTTTGGTAAGCTAAGAGCCCAAATTGAATCCTTAGCCATATTCCCTTAATAAACAATTTAATAAATAAATAAAAGAAAATTTTAAGAAGGCATTATTGGTATTGCGAAAATGTCTATGGTTTAGGCAAGGATGGGAGGAGTATTATATTAAATTGATTTAAATTATTGAGCTTGTGACATTGAAAATTGTTCCAGAAGGTGACTAAATCCATTATTATAGTAGGAACTTGGGAAACAAAAGGGATTAGTAGTTTGTGTAGATTGTAGCTAGTTATTAAAATAATAGTGTATGAGAGTTACTGAATGTTTTATTTTGGTGTCTTGGATTGGGTTGAGGCTAGTCGCCTGGAACTCCAATAGGTTGCTGCTGATGAACCTGAGACTGGGGGCCATTACAATCAGGGTGGAAATGTTGTACTTTGTTTAACTATTTACAATTTAGATAAAGATGTTAGTATAATATCAATTATTGCATTAATAATTTTGTAATTGTGAGAGGCTACACTCAAAATGGACTTAGCCAGATAGGTGGAGGCTACTTTTGTATTTTTTCATAGTATTCCAATAAATTACATATAGCAAAGGAATTATATATATAAATCTTTAGATACCCAGATGTTGCAAAGAAAAGTGTCTATGAAGAAAGTATGTAGAATGAAGAATGAGGTATTTAACTCAGAAAACGTTATTAAGTTCATTTTCATTTTACAAATGACACATGACTTTTAATAGATACTAATAAAATATATAAACTGTTCCAAGAAATGTATAATAGGTCAATATTATATTAATGCAAGATAATAGTGCCCAGTAATTGAACATACATAAGTAATAATGTGTATGAAAATAATTATTCAGATTCACTCTGTGAACATATTCTGAAGGGAATGAACCCTGCTTTTGCTATGAGAGCAGAGCACATATATTAGTAGCACGAAGTGCAGGCCTTCATTTATTTTCAGTCCTTGCTTCTTGGGCATAAATGTTAGAAACCTTTCTTTGGAATATTATTAACCGCATAATGAGTTTCTTCTTTTTGCGCCTGTTTTTTTTTTTTTTTTTTTTACTAGTGTTTATAATACTGAGTCACCACAGGCGGTGGACACTTATGATACATCACATGAAATTATATATTGGGAAAAGGTTTTTAAGGATGGAAATGTTCCAGGCCTAAGTTTTAGGGTACCTCCCCGGCATTTGCCAGAGGACTGAGGAAAACCTAGAAAAAATCTCAGTTGCGGAGGACGGTTATGGCGGCATTCGAACCCCAAACCTTTCCCGCTGACGAGTCCACGCCTTAACGACTTCGGCCACCGTGGCGGCTTGCGCCTCTGTGAATACATTTTCCCTGCTCTCTGTAATTATACCCAAATACATGTAAAGCATTTATACCCCTTGGATGTAGACCAACAGCATTTTT